>CARXXK010000002.1:53670532-53840073 GCA_949089665.1 Macrosiphum euphorbiae
ATAAAAATTTTTGTACTTGTAATTTTAACTTTTTATACATATTAGATTGTATTTTGTTGGTGGGACTTGAAAGTCCCGTCAGTCATTTAGATTTTTACATAAAAGATCTGTCGAAATAAAATATATTAATTTTAAAAACTGTTTTGTTTCTAACATGCAAAGAAGATGAAACCGACTACTATAGAAGAAATAGAATGCATGCTAGAGGAAATTCCCGATGATGCTGCATTCAATTCTGACATTGAAGATTTTTCAGATGATGATGAATTTGACCCATTACATAATGCTATTGAGGAATTTGACGCATTACATAATGCTACTAAGGAATTTGAACCATTTAAAAATGCTACTGATGAATTTGAACCATTACAAAATGCTACTTCATTTGTTGATTTTGATATTGAAAATATGGGTATGCTCTCAAGTATAAAATTAGTTTGATTTATTATAATATTATATGTAATTTTTAGAAATTGTATGTGTTGATGAATTGGGAGATTTGGATACAAATAAAGAAATCTGCGAAAGCTCAACTGATTTTTTACTACCAACAACATCTAATGAAGATTCTAAAAAAAATGTCAATAATATTGGTATGTTGTAATTAATTATAAAACAAATTCATTTTATTTAATTATATATTTGTTTTTAGACATATTGGATGTTGACTTGGGAAATGTGAGTACACAAATTAAAAAAAATCAAAAGGCTAGACAAAAAAAAAAAGTTAGTTCAACTACTAAAACACTCAGGGAAGTAAATACTGATTCAGCTGATGAGAACCATGCATTCAATCCTGTGTGGAAAAGAAAATTGAACATTCCTACATCCAGGCCTGAGTACAATCTACCAACAGGAGCTAATGAAAATTCATTTTCGAAGTGTAATACTCCTACTGATGTTTTTTTAGTATTCATGGATTGTATTTTAGAGGACATAGTATATCAGACAAATCTTTATGGAACACAAAATGGTAAAAACTTTCATATCAAAAATGAAAATATGCTAGCATTTATTGGTATAAATTTTATTATGGGATACAATCGCTTACCTTCATGGAAAGACTATTGGTCTACTTCCCCTGATTTGGGGGTAAAACTTATTGCTGAATCAATGCCCCGTGCTTTATTTGATAAGATTCTTGTTAATTTACATTGTAACGACAACACTGCTCTGCCAGATAATAATAAAGATAAACTATACAAAATAAGGCCTGTGATTGACAAAATTAATTTCGTTTTCAAACAGCATTATTTTGGGACGAGGGAAGTGAGTGTAGACGAAAGCATGATTAAGTTTAAAGGTAGATCGTCACTAAAACAATACAACCCAATGAAACCAATTAAAAAAGGATACAAACTGTGGTACTAGCTGACCAAAAAGGTTATATTATGAATTTTAAAGTATATCAAGGCAAAGAAGAACTAGTGAATTCTAGTTTTGAAAAATATGGACTTGGGGAACGTGTGGTACTAGAACTAACAGAACGTTTGTGGAATCAAAACCGAGAGCTTTATTTTGATAATTATTTTTCATCTACATTGTTAATTCAAAAGCTGAAAGTTGAAAAAACACTGGGCTGTGGAACAATTAGATTAAATCGAAAAGGGTTACCGTCAGAAATTACATCTGATAAAACACTAAATCGAGGTGACCACGATTCCAAATATTTGTCAGATGGAACTGCATTTTTTAAGTGGAGGGACAGTAAGCCGGTACATATCATTTCAAACTTCCATGGATCTGAAACGACAACTGTTACAAGGAAAGAAAAAAATGGCACATCACATCCAGTTCCATGTCCTACAGCAGTTGCTGATTATAATCGGTTCATGGGTGGAGTGGATTTGGCAGACCGTTTTAGGGCATTATATAATGTGGAAAGGAAATCACGTAAATGGTGGCACCGTATGTTTTTTGGTCTTATAGACATATTGTTTGTAAACTCATATATAGTTTATTGTGATTTATTTGAGAAAATATCTGTTTTGCAATTTCGGAGAGCCGTTGCACAAGGGCTTTTAACAAATAAACAAATAAAAAAAACCAGTCACCACAAACACCAATAACATGAAACGACGCAAAAATGCATTTTCCATGCCACGAGATGTCAGAACAAGTAATACAGGAGTTCATTGGCCGAAGTTTACAGAAAAAAGAGCAAGATGTGAGGTGTGCAGTTCCAAAGGTGTGGAATCTAGACCAGCGTTTCCCAAACCATGGGTCGCGAAATTTTTTTGATGGGTCGTGACTCGAGGTTACGGTTACAGTTATTTTATCCGTAAATTGATAAATGCTTATGTTATAATTCTATAATTCTATAATCTATATCTATATTGTATAATAATAATGTGAAGTCTAACTAATATTGTAGAGTAATAATTACGTAAAGTTATTACGATTATGGAATATTTCTTATCTTATAGGTAAAATATATGCTAATGACTAGTCGATGCGATCGGTCTGGGTCGTTTGTCCATAATCCATAATATGCAGTTGAGCAACGAGCGGTACATCGAGACTACGAAAAGTTTAAGTTTACGATTATTCAACACGCATTTTTAACTATTTTAACATATTTTTACGTAATGGATAAATTTATGATTCGTAAAACTACGACCTGCAGTGGTAAAAATGAAACTCTTATTTTTGGTGTGCAGTATATAATGAATATCCAGAACTTTCAATTAATGCAATAAAAAAACTATTACTTTTTCCTACCACTTATTTGTGCGAAAAAGGATTTTCTACCATGGCCAATATTAAAACAAAACAAAGAAACAGATTAGATGTCACACATGACATGCGCATCAGTTTATCTGAAATTGTACCCCAATGGGAAATTTTATGCAACAGCATCAAGAATCAAAGTTCACACTAAATTCAGCAATAAATATTCTATTACACTAATTTTTTGTATTTTTTTTTTATTTATTTATTATAAGTTATTATTGTTCAGTATGTTGTATTTTAATAAAAATCTTATTTATTTACAGTTTACTTTTTTTTTTTTTTTTTTAGCTAGGGGTCGCGTACCCCATAAAGATTAAATTTATGGGTCGCCATTGCAAAAAGGTTGGGAAACGCTGATCTAGACCATTTTCTGTGTGTAATCATTGTAAAGTGCATTTGTGTGTCAATGAGAAGAAAAACTGTTTTGCCGATTACCATGAGATGAATTAAATATAAAATTAATATTAATCTAGACCGTTTTGCATGTAGTGAGGGTTTTAGCCGCCATCTTCTTATTTATGCTGTCAGAAAATTTGTTAGGTTATGAAATTAAGTTGTAATGAACACTCATCGACCTTATACTAATAGACATGAATTGCCTATAATGGCAGGCGTGTATATTTACAATTATTGTATACTGTAATAATATACAATATTATACTATAATATGTACTTATAACATATAATATGTTATAGCTAAACTATAATATCGATTCCTGAATACGGAATAATTATTAAAATATATGATACCAGTATATTAAAATGTTATTCATATTATCAAATTAAAAAGAATAACAAAATTAATTTATATCTGTTTTGAATACAATAAAAATAAAATCTTATAAATATATATATATTAATTATATACTTTACTGAAAGTAAAACAAGGAAAAAAGTGACATTATGTGTTGAGTTTTTGTAACAAAAAAAATACAAATTAAATAATGTACAATTTTAAAACTTATTAATACATATTTTCTTCATTGCACACAGTATTTAACTATTATATAAGTACCTACTCATTTACAATTTTATTTTATTTTAACTTTTTTCTAATGCTAAGTCTTGGTTTTTCAATTTGTTTGGCTATGCGTTTTAATCTTAATGTAATATAGGAATTGATGATTATTGTTACTAATTGGTCCCTATGATTAGTAAATAATGTTTGGCCAAAAATGATTGTTCATACTACTAGTTTGAAACACAGTTGTGAAGACTTATCTTTTTATTTTTATGTACAATTTATTAATAAAACTTTTTTCATACATATAATTTAAATCTGTGCTCCTTATCCATTTTTCAGACACGCTACATATATAGAATACATCCCTACTTGGCTTAGTTAATGCATTATTAATATCTTTTATATTTATTAACAAATTGTTTGTTTGGTTAACTACTAAAAACTCTTTACAAATATTACAATTTATTAGTTTTGACGCTTTCCTGGCTACAAATCCAGATATGTATTCTGTAATATTATCAACAAAAGCTGACACTTTAAAATATGATTCCAAATAATCATGGTCATTTTGAAAATCATCATTTGAATCGGTTTGTATTTCATTATTTAACTCTGAATCTATTATTATTATTGAATCTGGTGTATTAATTAATTTTGTAATTAACATAGACTCAGGAAGACAATATTTCCGTATTGATAACCACTAACATGGTGATGGACAAGTAATTTTTTATAGGAAACCTTGAATTCTTTTGCAGAGGGATTATTATTATAGCCACCCTTATCTTATTGAGCTAAAAAAAGTTTCCACATGGTCTTGTGAAATTTTATAAGATAAAACATACTCAATGTTATAATTTTGGTTAAGAATTTTATAATAGTTAACTAAATTTTTTAGACCCCAGACAAGACCTATAAAACCAGTTTTCCTATTAGAATCCACAACTTTAGTGCCATCTGTAAATTGTAGACCATAAATATAGGTTTCAAATTGACTAATAAAATTTGCATACTCATCTAAAGTATTTGAGGTTAGTGCTAAATTGTATTGTGATTTGGAAAATGTTGAACGACAGTTTAAAACATCAAATGCATTATTTATTTAAATTTGCCCCCAATTTTGTACACATACTTAAATTGCATTGAGCCCCATCAAATGTCAACGAATAAATTTTAACACCGGTGTCATAGAGAAGATCTAAACATTTTTTCATTAAATTTGCTCTTTCAGCGGAATTAAAACCTTTAATCGAAACAAAACCTACAGGTAATTTCCAGTGGCCATTTACACTTACTACTAAAAATACAAGAGCATTAGTTGCATGGTCAACAATATCACCATCTATTATCACACCAGAACCTATATCAACTAGTCCATGAAATTGTTTTCCATCAAGTTCTACCTTATCTTTAATGGACATTTCGTCTACAACTAAATTACAAATAACAATACTATTTTCTTTGACCTTTTTTTTGAGAGTTTGAAACGATTCTTTAGTAAAATACTTTGATACCATTAAGAAATAGTTCTAGGATGGGGCAGCATATCAGAAAATTGTGTTCTCACAAAATTATAAGCCATTGTAGAGTAATACTGTAATGTAACTGCAATTTTTTTTAAATTTTCAGAATACTCAGTTTTCTTGCTATTTAACATTCTACTAACAATTTCATTTAAACTTCCGGTACCCATAGACTACAATAAAAAAACAAATAAATTATTAATACACACATACATATAAAGTAATATTGTTTAATAATTTGTAGAGAAATTATTTATATTACTATTATCAGAATGAGGAGCTCTATACATTTTATACGAATTGAGTACAATTTGTTAAAAAGGATTCAAAACAAGAGATAAGTGGATCACAAAATCCACAGGCTTTTAGTTTTAATATTAATTTATGATTAACCCTATCGAAAATTCACTTGTACAAATTGAGAAGCAGTTTCAGACAAAAGGTTTGAGTCTTCTAAAGTTTTGATTAAATCTTCGTAACTTTTAACTTTTTTTGCCAATCTTCGATTTCGTTCTTCCATATTTTTCAATTTATTCCTGGCCTCATTATGCTTTTTTTTAGCAAATGCTAAATGTCTTTTGGCTCTTTTTGGTGTAGCAAAATGTTCGTCAGTTAAGTCATTAAAATATCTCGGGTTGTTTAAAAGAAGTTTCCGTTTTTTTGGTGTATGAGTAGGTGATATACTAAATTACATAGCATTTCATTAAAATTATAAAAAAATATATTTATTAGTAATATATATATACTTTAAGTTTAAACTAGTAGAGGTGTGCAATCTTTGAGGCGAGTCGTCTTGATTCAGAGAAATATTGTTGCAAATAACACTATAACATGGGTATACAATTTCATTAAAATAACTCTGGGTAAATTAAAAAAATAGATTTACAAGCATAAAAAGTTTACATACGCGTTACTTGGAATTTTGGGAACTCGATGAACCTTTTCACCGACATTAATACTAGAAACAGCGTCGGGCATTAAGCGGCCATTGTCTTTAATGTCATTAGGTGAAAAGTGTTTACTGCAAACTTTGTATGATACAAGATGTTTTGCTACTGAACAAAATTCCATCCATCTAATTTTCAAATCCTCATCATCCGTTGGAAATCGGTTTAAAACCTATTACACGGGTAATACTTATAACTATAATACACCTATTAATTTTTAAATATTTAACTTACTGATACAATTTTATTCCCGAAGTCTTGTCATAAGTAATGCCACAATTTGGAACAACACATTTAAACCTCATATTGTTAGTGTACTAACACTAAGCTAACGTCGGTTATTACTTATTAAGTAGTAAACTAAACAAAAACGAATTAATTTGTTTATTTGGTCGTCATTCCTTTAACAAAAATGTGTTTAAAAAATGTCCATTGTTGTAGTGATAATACGCAGACGCTCGTATCATACAGTGTATGGTACCGTATACAAGTAAAGAACGAGCGCCCTCTATATTGCCACGCTCCGCCGACACTAATCTCCTGTCTATTAGTATAAGGTCTATGTGAACACTAGTCTATCGCTTTTGTGTTTACTCGTGGCCTATCGCTATTTCGAAATTCATTTTTCACAATTTCACATATTATTCTGCGCTTGTGTTAATTGTTATTTGCATTAATTGAATTTTTTTTTTGTCAATTGTTTCTGTTTGTCGGTGTATTAATTTTTACAATGAATACATTAAATATTCCAAAGAATTACATCAAATGTTCGTATTCATTTTGTCAAAATAAATGGCCCAAAATCCTAACGTTAGTTATTTTTCGCTTACGAGTTATCCAACTAAGTACCTATGTATAATAAAATAAAATAAATTCATTATATAGAAAAATGTAATAAAACTAAAAAATAATTCTTAATCATAGCCGTGCCAAGTGGATTGAAAACTGTGGTATCACAATTCCTGTTGATTCCATAAAAAATCCTTAAAGGTGTGTGGCGAATATTTTGAACAAAAAATGTTTTTAAATGATCTTCAAAATAGACTTCATAGTCATGCTATACCAAGACATTTTATAAGTGAGTGTACAGTTTCATTTTTATATTAGATTGTTTTATTATGTTTGAAAATGAAATATACTATATAGTTTGTATTATGTTTTAGATGATACACCATCATCTTCCAGCAGCATTTCACGTAAACTTGATTTTTGTTCTACTGTTGACAATAATATATCAAATGCTCCAGCAGAATGTGAAACAACAATTCTCTCTTCTCCAAATGTGTTAGCTCTACCGTTGTATTCTAGAACACCAAGTAATTATTATATTATTTATTTATCATATGTATTATTACCTACTCTAACCATAACATTTCATAAATAATAATCATGACCTGTCTACAGAAAAGTTCGCATTTTTTATGATAATGTTATTTTCAATAACCATAGTTTTAAAAAAAAATGCTGCCTCTTGGTGGCAAAAAACTGCGATAACTACCAACAACTATTACTCTGTCACCAGGTTTACACATATCCACCAAATCATCCTCCAATAACAAATCAACAAACCGGGCCACTTGCCCGGCTGGACTTTTTTCAGCGGATTCTTCAATTGTTAAAGTCTGCCGATCTTTAAAAACAGAGAGCCCAAATTCAGTTTCTAACAGATTACCGTCATCATCTCTCGATGGGTAAGTGCAATTAGATGTAGCCGAAGTAAACGCGAAGTTCGGAGATGTGAAGTCGGTGTGTATATGCTCATACATTTTTTTAGTTGCCGGGCAATAGTGTACACTTTTTACTAGTACCGCTTTAACATCTGAACTCATTGGGTACGTACAGAAATAGTCCGTGCGCCCGGGAATACGTCAATTCATCGCGAGTCAATTCACCGTGTGTCATTTCATCGTGGTCAATTTATCGCGGCGTCAATTCACCGTGTGTCATTTCATCGTGGTCAATTTATCGCGGCGTCAATTTATCGCGACGTCAATTTATCGCGACACTAATTCATCGTGTGTCAATTTATATATATTATATTTTTAAATAACTACTCCAGAAAAACCTAGAATGACGTTATATTATTACTGTGGCTGATAATAATCTCCATTACGATAACGATGAGTGTTAACTAGGCCAGTTTATGCCCCAGTCGATCGACAACTGTTGAACTTTATTTATATTGCCGCGTCGCCGTTTTTGTGTTAGTGCGTTTTCCTTCTTTTATACAATTATGGATTTTGAAATGTTAAAAACTGAAAGTGGAAAAAGTATGCTTTCATTCAATGGTTACATTTTCGTAAAAGAAAAAGAAAGTGACGTTAAATCAATATGGAAAAGTAACCAATATTTTAAAAACAAATGTCGAGGACACGTTCATTTAAGTGATGGAAAAATATTAAAAAGTACTGACCATAACCACGTTCCGAATTCAACAGACACTAATGTTAAAAAAACTCTAAATTTACTAAAAGAAATAGCTACCAATAACGTTGATGCAAGTTCTCATTCTGTAGTAGCTACAGCATTATCTTAAATCCCTACAGAATGTGCGGCTCAGTTACCTAATATTCATAGACTCAAGCGTACTATACAACGACTACGTAAACAACAACTTCAATTACCAAAAGAGCCAACCGATTTCAATTTTAGTATACCTGACGAGATGACAAAAACCACTGACGGTAATCTTTTTTTACAATATGACAGTGGTATTAATACAGACAGAATTTTAATTTTTTCAACAACAAATTTATTAAAACTTATGACGCAATGCAACAATTGGTTTTGTGATGGCACATTTTCAAGTGCTCCAACTTTATTTTATCAAGTTTATACTATTCATGCAGTACAATATTCAAATGTTTTACCATCAGCTTACGTCTTATTACCCGATAAAAAAGAAAAAACGTATAGACGTATGTTTCAAGCATTAAAAACTATTACTACTGGATTATGTCCTAAAACTATCATGGTTGATTTTGAAAAAGCTGCGATGAACGCGATAAATTATGAATTTCCAGAAACAGAAGTAAAAGGATGCTTTTTTCATTTTTCACAGTGTATATTGCGACAAATTCAAGATGCAGGTCTTCAAACGAGATATAAGGATGATGTAATATTCGCACTACAAGTACGAAAGTTACCAAGTTTAGCTTACGTACCTGAAAATGAGGTAATTAATGCTTATAATAATCTTTTGGAGACAAAATATTTTACCGAACATGATGAATTATTATCACCGATCCTCAACTATTTTGAAGAAACTTGGATAGGATGCATGGACAGACGACAAAAAAGAAGAGCACCTAAATTGACATTTTCAATTTGGAATTGCTATTCATTGGTTTCGGAAGATTTACCTAGAACTAATAATGCAGTAGAAGGATGGCATAATTGTTTTACTTCAATTTTAAATCAATGCCATCCAAGTATTTGGAAATTCATATTCGCGTTGAAAAAAGAAGAAAATATAAATAAAGTAAAACCTGAACAATATACAATTTAAATTTTTTTTTTAAATTAAATATATGTATAGGTGGCGAACGTCCACCCGCAAAAAAAAATACTTTGACAAAGCACAGCGTTTGAAAAATATTTGTTATGATTTCAAAAATAGAACGACTGATGAATATTTACAAGGAATAGCACACAATTTCCAATTGCAAGTATAAGTGTATTATACATTGTTTTATACATTTTAATTCACAATTTATACATTATACAATTTTTACAATTTTATTCTAATTATAACTTTTAATAATGACAGACCTTTCTAAAAAAAGACAACATTTTTAACCATACCTACATAAAAAAGTAAATGTGTAGACAGTCCTAAGTCTGTATTAAAATGGGAAGGAAAATGTTGGATTTAAAAATATTACATAATATATATACCTATATGCGATAAATTAACTCTCGATGAATTGACGTCGCGATGAGTTGACGTCGCGATAAATTGATTACGATAAATTGACGCGCGATGAATTGACTCGCGACGAATTTACGTGCCACCCACCAAAATACTTCGCGCACCACTCACGCACCTACCGACCTGTGTTATGGTGTATATATGGGTAGCACTCAACAGGAAGTGGACAGGGTCGCCGAGCAAATCCTGTGAGGCTAGAGTGTGGGTGGGTGTGTAAATGTGTGTATATTGTGATGTGTGCTTAAAACTAATGGACAGGTACCTAACTCGATTTAAGTAAATGATAAAAAGTTGTTTAGTTGCTGTATAATTCACAAATTTAATTTAATAATATTGACAATACACAATCGATAGATCTCGCTAGAGAGCGTTCTGTGCTTTACGGCGGCCCGGTGTCGTAGCACAGAGTGAACAGAGAGATATATATACAGGAAAACGGACGATATTTTGATTTTTACATGCAACGTATATGGAGATCGGTCGAATTTACTAGTTTTTCGCTTTCGCAATACCTCGTTGAGTTGTGACGATATGCGCATGCGTGAGTGCGTGACCTTGGTTGCACGGCGGCGCGGCAGTGTGACATAGCGCTTTAAGCCGTGGTTTCCTACAACCACGCATCCGTGATTGCGTGGTGCGCGATGCGTGATGCGTGATCACGCAAAAGTTGAAACCATGAAAAACCATATTTGTGTTTATCAATAATTCACGCACTTGAATATTCACGCGCGCGATTGTCGATTCACGCACTACAGTCGCGCAACAGTCGCTAGTAGAGCAACATTTGCGTGTCACGCAGCGGAGGACGAAAATATACCCTTCTTATTATAATATATTTATTATTATTTATTATTTATTATATAATATAAATTGTATTTAAATATTTATTGCTTATAATAACTGCATATATTACTCAAATTATTACTAAAATTAGTAGGTAAGTACCAATTCCATACATTTCATTTAAAAACATGCTTATTCATTGACAATGTGCAAATCATCGACAAATTCAATAAATATTTTAGATCGTTCATTAGTTTTCAAAAAAACTATGGAGTCAAAATCATTTAACTCAGTAGATGACGAAAAGCTGATTGAATGTGTCCGAAATTATCCTGTTTTGTACAAATTAAGCGACAAAAATTATAAGGATAATTCCGTCAAAGAGAACGCCTGGAAAGAAATTGTACACTTCGTAGGAAAAAATGGTAAAATCATTGGTTTAAATATTTATTATTATGATTGTATCAAATTTAGATTCGGAATTTCATATTATTTATATTATATGGCGACTCATGGGTTTTTAGCGAGGCGTAGTGCACAATCAAAAATAAAAATAAACAAACATCTATAAATAGATGTTTGTTTATTTTTATATATATATTTTTATAATGCATTTTTTAAATAATATAATATGTAATATAAAATAATATGTATAAGGAAAAAATGTAGTTTATTTTTAAATTAAATAATATTATAAGAGAATACAATAAAAAATAAATACTTATTTTACTTTATTCTAAAATTACCAAATAAAACAAAACAAAATTGAAATCATAGAAAATACTTTTGAAAATAGCCCAATGTATACAATAATATTATTTCAATTAGTTCGTGTGACGTGTTTTTGCTGCCAGCTCACTGATCCTATCCTGCTGTTAAAATAATCTTTAAAAGTTTCCCTGACTCGAAAAGCTTCATGTGTTGCATTTCCCCCTATTGCACTTAATTGTATCATGTTCGTTTGTACGTCCGTTATGGGATCTTTTTCTGTTGAATCTGTAGGACACACCATTCGTTCATCTCGCAATAGATTATGGATAATACACGATGCCATTATTAAGTTGTCTACTGTCTCAGGAAGAATATTAATTGGTGTAAAAAATACTCGAAAATTTTGACACATAATTCCAAACGTATTTTCCGTTGTTCTTCGCGCTCGACTTAAACGATAATTAAAAATGGCTTTCGTTTGATCTGTTTTCGATTGATTTCGAGGATAGGGCCTCATCATTGTTTCCGTTAATTTAAACGCTTCATCACCAACAAATACATGAGGCACGACTATATCAGTATTTGGTAAGCACTCTGGGTCTGGAAATTTAAATTTTCCAGTTGAAATCAATTTTCCTAAATTTGATTTAGGGAAGATTCCTGCATCTCCTTCTTTTCCATATGACCCTATGTCGACCACTAGAAACTTGTAATTCGCATCACATAAAGCCAATAGAACAACGGAAAAAAATGATTTAAAATTAAAATATAGTGATCCAGAGCTATCAGGGCAAACGATCCTTATGTGTTTCCCGTCAATAGCGCTGCAGCAATTCGGAAAATTCCACATTTCATAGAAATCATTCGATACTTTTTTTAAACTATGTTCGGTAGGTTCTGGCATTGTTATGTTTTTCAATCGGTTACAAATAGCTACAAGTACTTCCTTTATAATGGTACTTATCCAGCTGTGCGATATTCTGAACTGAAATGAAAGAGATCTGTAACTCTCTCCGGTTGCTAAAAATCTGTAAAATGTAAATACATTTAAATTATTTTTAGTAAACGACTGCAAAACACGTTGGCGTACAGTAAGAGATTCGTACAAAAAAAATTTGAAAAAACGTAAATTAGGTACTGGTTCAGCAGCTCCTACAAAATCAAAGTATAACGATGATGCATTAAGTTTCTTAAACAACATTGAAGATGAAAGAAGGTAAAAACAAATTATTATTAATAAGCTACTTTATACGTATACTTATGTATAAATATGTATTTAAATTTTTAATCAACATTTCATAAAATTCGGAGATAACAATTTTTTTTTGAGATTAATTGTTGTAATATAAAAATATTTTATTTTTTTAACTAAATAGTAAATACTACAATGAGTAGTAAAGTCTATTAATTTTACCTTTTATCCATATTTTTGTATCTTTTAGATTCTGAGTGAAACGATGAATGTATTGATTTTACAATGATGTGTGTTTTTTTATTTTTGTGTCTGTCATCACGTTGTAGGACAGTAAAAATGCTTGGATTTTCTTCAACAGTAACTTTTCTGATAGGAAAATGAATCTAGTTGGTACTTTGGGGGGGGGGGGGGTCAAAAGTAAATATTTCCCAGTAGTTTTCAATAGGGCCGTGAAAAACAAAAGAAAAATTAGGAAAAAACGGGAATTTTTACGCAAAATCGATTTTGGTTTTTGGTGTAACATTAAAACACATGACCGTAGATACATGAAATTTTCACTGGTTGTTTATATTTGCATTTTCTATACACGATAACATTTTCAAAATATTGTTGTTGATGTATAACGCGTTATAAGTACCTAATGGATATTGTGATATGATTAATTTGGAATTTATTATAGGACATATAGGTACCTATTATAGGTAAATTTTTTTTAATACCATAGATAAGTATATAATGTCTTATACCTAGACTGACATACCGTCTCCACTCAGAATCGTTTTTCTTAAACAATGATATTATATCATTGAATTCAAATTTAATACCATCCATTATACAGTGACCAACTTGTAACCTACAGTACAGCAGAGCGACATCCACTTGCCCACCTTTTTTATTTTTATTAATATTTAAAATACATAAAATGGTATTACTTTAAAATAATTTAAAATTACCACAAGAATATTTCAATAATTTCTGAATTCGATTATTTTTTATTAAATAACACAAATTAATTTTAGAACTTACATAATATTAATGATGAAAATTATGAGTTTAAAATTTAATTAATTAATTAATTAATTAATTAAATTTAATTTTGCACTAGTAAGTGTATATTGAGATTTGAATAAAAAAACACACACCACTGTAGATCCAATAACTTCTTCGTTTCACTGAGAATCTTAAACTTCCACCCAAAATGCAAAAATGCTACCACCCCGACCAGTTTTTTTTATATTACTGCTTAAAATTCAAACATCTTATGATTTATAAAATTATTTCTAGAACTAAGTCGAACATTGCCTACAATGAAAACTTAAACTATTCAGAGGTTATGGAAAATGAAAGTTTTAATCAAACTGCGGAGTCAGAAGAAAATAGTTTTTCTAATAATTCTGGTCAAGTTTCATTAGAAACAGATAATTCGATAGTCGATCAACCACTGGAAAATGAAATACGTGATAGTTTGACAGACAGATTTCGAAAACCGTATGAAAAACCAAAAAAAATTGGAACAAAGGATAAGATAATTGAGGAAATCAAGAAAGGGCGAGAGGAGCGTTTGGCGGCATTGAAAGAGATGAGACGAGGCGAATTATGTAATGATCCAATTCAAATTTTTTTTAAAAGCATGGCTTCGACAGTGGCAACATTTCCCCCAGAATTGGCCGTAGAAGCAAAAACTAGAGTTTTTAATATTATTTCCGAATTGGAATTACGCGCAATAAAGGCAAAGGCTTCGAATACAACATCCGTAGAACCAATTGTACCGGTATCGCCTATTCCATCAAAACAAATAGTTCAGACAATATTTGTCGAAGAAGGTTCTTCGAGTTCTGCAACTTCTGCAACAAGCAGTGTTTCATGCCCTACCGCAGCAGAAAACTCCAGTTTTGCTTTTTTACAATATTATAATAATGATAATAATGATAATAATGATTATTAATTTTTTTTTTTACAATTAGGTATTAAACCTAGGTGTTATTATTTTTATATTTTGTTTTATTTTGCAAAACACATTTTAAAAGGGTTGTTATGTTTTTAATTTATTTTAAGTAATATTTGTATTCTTTATTTTTTTTTTGTATTTAGGTAAATCGTGTAGTTTGTTTATAACAAAATATCTACAATTTCAGATATATGGACAGCAATTTTTTGTAACATTTTAGTAAATGTTACTATACTTAAATAATTAAAATGTATGTATACATCTTGTTCGTATACTGTTATTAAAATGAAATATCGGTGTTATAATATGATGTACCTATATTTCAACATGTTATTATATTGCTATTTAAACCATTTTAAGTATTTATGTAATATGTCTCCAGCAACAATAACTTTTTTTCAAATCATAATAATATTTAAATAAATTAAATTATGTACTTGTTTGTTAAAAACTAACATGATATATTATTCTATTTTTTTTTAAATCTCAATTACTGAATATTCAATAATTATAATATCATAATTAACTTACCTTAGAGTGAGAGCGAGTTTTTCCTCCGGTGATATTGGTCTTTTAACTCTGTTACTTGGACGTCTTTTTATATCGTCTTTAATATAATCTAATATATAATTGAATAGTTCAAGTGATACCCTAAAATATGCACGAAATCTAATTTCGTTATCTATAAGGCGTCTTTCAACTAAAATATTATAACATCCTTCTCTACTTCGTTCAATAAACATTTCGTCCTCTTCATCCCTGAAATAATTTGCAAGTAGCAACAGTTCTTCGTCAGCTTCGTCTTCTAAAATATTATAAAGCGTCAACACGTCCATTTTGGCGAAGAACTGGACACCAACTGACAAATATTTTCATCACGCACTCATAATCACGCACTGTGTAGCAAAACATCATCACGCAACACGCATCACGCATCACGCAAGTGTGATCGCGGAATAACGCATCGCGCACCACGCAATCACGGATGGGTGGTTGTAGGAAACCACGGCTTAATTCCTAATTCCTATTACTATTTCATTTGCTCACTATCCGCCGTGCTGCAGGTTGTGTGTAGCACTGTAGCTCTATTGTCCGTCCGTTCGATTATTATTTATTACCATCCGTACGGCGTACATTATTACAATAACAGTGATAAACGTACCGACGGTCGGCCGTATGTTAATCTTTCTCTGCTGTCTCGCGGAGTCCGTATTTTATGCAAGTACTGCATAAACTACTAATTAAAAGACCATGGCCGATCAATTCAAAAAATGCTCACATATTAGTATTAGAAGAGAAATAATATATAATTATAGAATAGATTATCAAGGTACTTTCCTGTTATACTAGACTACACTGTTTTTTGAGAACATCACAATCCTGTTATCTAAGACTACCAAAATTATACTTTCCTGTTATACGAGACTACGGCTATTATCGCGACTTCCACCAAAGACTACCTCCGTTATGGCGACTACCTATCTTATTTAGCTGACATTATAGTCGAACGATATCCATAAGCTGCGATTATATTTATTATATTTGTGGATTTATCATTTTGTATTATTATTATTATTTTATTATTTTATTGTTTTCCGTATGCCGCGACAAATTTGGTACATTACAAATAATTATTATGTATTACATTTTTTTTTATATAATTTGAATGTGGCCATCCCCACAGTACGTACCTAAATTATTTTATATTTTATTTGTGGATTCACCATTTTGTATTATTATTATTAATTTATTGTTTTCCATACATCGCGCCAAATTTGGCACTTTGACGTGTAACATGTAAAATACATTACGAATAATTACTATGTATTTAAATGTTTTCTTTATTTCATTCTGGCCATCCCCAAAGTACATATTATTAAAAAATCTATCAAAGAAGGCAAGAAAAATAAAGGTGGTCACGTATAACAGGAAGTACCATTTTGGTAGTCTTAGATAACAGGATTGTGATGTTTCACAAAATAAGCGCGGTAGTCTCGACAACGGAGGTAGTCTTGGGTGGTAGTCTCGATAACAGCCGTAGTCTCGTATAGTCGTATAACAGGAAAGTACCATTATCAATATAGAATTAATGTCTCTTGCTTCAGGAAAATAGCTGAAATCTCCAAAAAAAAACTTCGGAGAAGTAAAACAAGTCTTCTGTGCTTTACTTAAATGGATTGGAGTACTTGAATTTTGAGGTAAATAAAAAATTGAAATCAATATCAAAATTCTGTGCTTAGTAGGTGCAAGAGAGAGTATAAAGAAAGTTCCTGTTAAAATTGTGGTAAATAAAGAAGTAAAATCAAACCTCAAAATTCTGTGCTAAAACTTAATTGACTATTGAAGAAAATTCGATGACATGCAATTTTACCACATTTTTAGCTACAAAAAAAAATTGCACAGAACGAAGTGCATCCATGGACATGTGAATTTTTGCGGGCAAATGTGGAACGTTCTGTGCAATTTTTTTTTTTAGCTAAAAATGTGGTAAAATTGCATGTCATCGAATTTTCTTCAATAGTCAATTAAGTTTTAGCACAGAATTTTGAGGTTTGATTTCACTTCTTTATTTACCACAATTTTAACAGGAACTTTCTTTATACCTACTCTCTCTTGCACCTACTAAGCACAGAATTTTGATATTGATTTCAATTTTTTATTTACCTCAAAATTCAAGTACTCCAATCCATTTAAGTAAAGCACAGAAGACTTGTTTTACTTCTCCGAAGTTTTTTTTTGGAGATATAATATATAATAATACCACAGCAGTACAAATATATAAATTATAATTATAAACGGCGCTTTTGCTACCAAACCGATAATACAAATAATATTAATAAATATATATATATATATATATAATAAAAATTAAAAACTTACAATTGTGACGGTGCTCGGCTGGCCAGCTGCTACCTATCCTAAGGGTTTAATAATAATATAATGACAAACGGCACACACAATGCGTCGTAACAATAATTAAAAACGCTGGCAATTTGCGCCACGACAATACAATAATAACGATGGCGAAAAGTGCCTTATACAAAAACAATACGATTTTTTTACGGCGATTATATTTATATACTATACAAATTTGTACGGCGATATTATACATAAAACATGCTTAGCAATTTGGGGGAACATGAGGCACACAGCGTTTTCAGAATTAAATGAAGAAAAATGGATTGAAATTTATTTTAACTAAATTATAATTTAGGTATTTGAAGTTATTAATTTGCATAATATTACAACCTATTTTTTGAAGAATGCTCGTTGTGTTTTTAATACATTAGAAATGGTATACGTTCATTTTGCTCGTCCATCCAACAATACGAAACTCGGCAAAATTCAATTGGATCTGGGATTAAAAAAAAGAAGTATCCTCTGCAGAGTATGCGACACTCGGTGGGTGTGCCGATTTAAAAATTGTGAAGCAATGATAAGTAATTACACTGCTATATTAGAATATTTAAGTAACGAGATTGAAGAGCAATCTGATAAAGATGTTGTCGAAGCAATAGGTATTAAATATTTTAAATTTTCACTATTCATTATAGAAATAATAAAAATTTTGTTTTTTTTTCAAATATAACATAATAAAAGTTTAGACAATGTGCATTTTCATTATATGGGTACAATATTTGTTTGTATTAATATTTAACTATACCTTTAATTTCAGGTATTCTTAGTGAAGTACAGAAGTGTACATTTTTTATTTTGATTATTTTATTGAAAGATGTTCTTGGTATTATAAACATACTAAGTACCACATTACAATCCATAAACTGGCACTCTGGGTAAAGCTGAAAATATTATAAATGGTGTTATACTATCATTTGAAAAATTACGTTGTGATGGAGAATTTTTTATATTTTGGCAAAAACTCGAATTATTGGCAGCACAAAATGATATTACGCTTGATATACCTGACATAAGTATAATACAATTAACTATTCAAATTTATTTTATCTAAAACTAAACTAATTTGTTTTTAATTACCTACCAGGAAAACGCAAAAGAACACAACCAAAATATTTGAACAGTTTTCATGTGGATACTATCACTGGGGAAGAAAATAATATTAACTCCCTAATGTTAGCAATGACTGAAGAGGAACATATAATGGCCATGCAGAGAAGTGATGAAAAGTTACGGTATATTATCGATAACTTGGCAAAAAGACCAGAAGAGTGTTCAGTAGCTGAGGACAGTATCATTAAAAATTATGTCCTACGTGAAGGTATATTATATCGAACAATCAAGAGAAGACACGTCAATTGTGGGTAGTACCAGATGGGATGCGGAAAAGTTTGGTGGTTCGCTGTCATGACTTATCTGGTCACTTTGCACTAGATAGAACGGTATCTAAGATTATGGAACGTTATTATTTTGCCCGTATGCGCAGGTATGTTAGATATCATAAAATGCTGTCCGGAGTGTATGCTCAGTAAGGTACCTAAGGGGCGTCAACAAGGTGAGCTTCATCCAATTCCACCAGGGATGAGGCCATTTTAAACTATTCATCTTGATCACATAGGACAGTTCATAAAATCTACTTCAGGTAACAATCATATTTTGGTATTAGTTGACGACTTAACCAAGTATGTAAAGTTGTATGCAGTGCGTAGATGTGACACTGATTCAACATTGAAATTGTAACGTCACAGAATTTTAGGCCTTACTTAATATTATTATAGTTCCCCTGAGCATATTATTTTTCATTATTATTATTTCTTATGATTACATTATGATATTATTATATTTATCGCGCGCCAATGCATAAATGACCACAATGTTACACAACACCTGACCCCGGCCCCCACAACCCGCAGTGTCCGCCCGCCAACAGGCCGCTGCCGTTGCCGGTCGTCACCGCCGGTCGCAGTTGTCGCGTCCGTCGATACGCACCGACAAAGCAGTCTGTTTTCCCAATTATTATTGTAAACGTCCCTATAATGCGACACTGACCTTCCCCACCACGTCAACATCAACGGCCACGACCAGCGGCAAGACAACATCAGCCGTCTTTACACACATTTTCCGAGACCGCTGAACGAACCAGACGTTTCGACTTTCGGTACCGTGACGCATCCCGAGTTTTCTACGACGACCACAACCGCGTGTCGACCACCATCACTTCGTGTGTGAATATCATCTTATTGTTTTCATCGACGGGAACCAACCGCCATGATGGGCTAAGTACCGCACACGGGCCCGATGGTGGGCAAAGCTGCCAGTCAACCTCCGTGCCGCCGTCACCATCCGAGGCGGTTTGATCGACGACAAGATGGGCCATGCCGGCCGCGTGTGTGCCGGTGGTATTAACCAGCCCATCCAGTTCCTCGGTCAACAACACATCTCAAGCTCAACGTCGTCAGAGTAATACCTCCAAAATTTCCCCCCCTTCTTTTTTTTATTTTTTGTCACTTAAAAGCACGATACTTGTGAAATGTGCGTTTCAGAACGTCCAGGTGTGGTTGCCATTGGGGCCTAGCGGGTAACCTCCTACGCGTTCACATACAGCTGGCGTAAAAAACCAGCTGTCCCTGTGCGCGTTTAAGTAGGGGGCCCCAGACCACACTTACAGACGTTCGACCTTTCATTTCCCCCCCAAATCATTTAAACTGCCCCGGTAACCCTGTGGAGACCACCACGAGTAATGTGATGTGTCGATCCCCGTGGGCCGAGCGTTGTTTTTTTTTTGTTTCCCATGTGCCCTTTTATATTTTATACCTACTTGCCATGTGCCATGCTATATATTTTATTTTTGTTAAACTGAAAAATGTCAAAACCTTATTTAAATTATCTACAATCAAAAAACCTGTAAAATATATCCACGTGATTACCCTAATATTGCTCTTATTATTTATTTTCATTAACTTATTTATTTTTTCTCTCTCTCTCCCCACATAAATCCTCGGCATTCAGCTTGCCGTTGCGTGTATCAAAGCCTGTGAGCTCCACCGACTTGACCCTCGGGTCTCACGCGGTGCGGCTCACAGGTCATGAGGAAAGTGTTCCCCTTTCGTCATGGGTGGTTTTGGTGGCCTTAAAAAGTCACTAACTCTCACAAAATGTTTAAAAAGTTTTTTATTGTTACATGGCCTACCAAAAAGGATTATTAGCGACAGAGGTACTGCATTCACTTCGAAACGATTTGAAACATACTGTGAGTCAGGTGGAATCAAACACACATTAATTTCAGTCAGACATCCACAGTCCAATGGGCAAGTTGAACAAGTGAATTCAACTTTGGTACCAGTACTACAGGCGAACATGACTAATGAAAGAAATTGGGACAAGAAATTACCCTTAAGTTGAGAGTCAATTGAATAATTCACAAAATAAGACTGTTGGAGATACACCATTTCGTATATTGTATGGCTACCATGCAAGTTTCAATGATGGGGTTCTAAGACACATAACAATTTAAGAAGAATATGAAGATGTTAATAAACTGCAAGAACAGGCACGAGTCAACATCGAAAAGGAACAAGTAAAGTGGAAAAATAGATATGATCAAAAACATACAAAACCTGTGAAGTATAAAGTGGGAAAAGTTGTGTTCCTACGACGTCCAGCTATACATACAGGTCAACCTACAAAATTAGAACCAAAGTTTCGAGGACCTTTGATAATAAATAAAGTACAACCTAACGATGTGTACCAAGTAACTGATGTGACAGTAAGGGAGGGACGCCAGTATGTCACAACTGCTCATGCGTCTCATCTCAAAGTATATCGAATAGGAACCGACAGTGATAATGTACCAAATCATATCACTGATGAACATGAAGAAGCAACTGATAGTGATGAGGTACAGTCAGAAGGAAAAGAAAGGACTAAAGAAAATATAAAGATTGAAACAGTTCCAGACCAACCAGCACCAAGGGTGAAAAGGAAGCCATCATGGTTGCGGGACTATAAATTATAAGACTTCAATAGGTACCACCAGTATTTATGTTAAGAATTAATATTATATTTTGTTTTAATTTTGAAGTAATTGAATTTATTTTGTTAAATCCAGTAGGATTATTATTACTATTTTTATTATTATTATTATTTGTTGTTAATCTGTTACATACAGTTTATATTTTAATTTTCTTATTTTTAGTATTATATTCAAATGAATACATTTAGTAAGGAAGAGAGGGAATAATCCCCTTTTAAATTGTATTTAAAAATTCATATGTATAATAATACAGCGAGGACGCTGTAAAACTCGGGATGACCTAGTTGTTGGCAACACTACTGGGTGACAGTAAAGAGGGCTAGTCGAGAGAGTAGGCAACAGTGTGTTGCGGAGCGTTGTGCCGTACCTACGGTGATAATATAGTGTGTGCCGGGCTAGGGCCTAGGACCCCTTTGGCTTTTAAGTTTTAAGTTGTTATGTTATTTATCTCTCTGTTTAATGCAATAAAGTTTTATGCGTATACACATATCTTGTTAATATTGTGAACATTTTGGAAATCCTGACACATGTATATGATATTTTTCATAAAATTGAGCTCTTATTAATGGAATTTCATCATCAGATGGAAACTGAATCCATTGGTGAGCCAGATTTGCAACAATTGCTTCAGTAACTATGTGTACACAGTGTAGTGATCCCTTACTAACGCTTATATTTTTGAGTTCAAAGACGTTGACGGTTGAATAGGAGAAAAGGTTGCAGAGACAAGTTACACAAGTTAGGTATAAGTAGTTTTATTAACGTTTTAAAAAGTAAATGATCACAATTAAGTGTAATATAAATTTGAGGACAGAGCGAAAAGCATCTGCCCGAGAAGTTAGTTACGTACAGTATGTACGTAGTGCAAACTCTAAACTAATTCTAATTTTGCAATAGACATCATCTTATATTTATATGAAATCTATGCGGATATAAAAGTACACGGTAGAGTCTAGGAGATGGATATTTGAAAGGAGCCTGGGGCTAGATGTTGTTATTGCCAAAAGACCCGAGTGGTTGATTGGCAATTTAATAAGTTTGTTTTCGCATTATTTTGGCAAAGCGAAGATTCGCAAATTAATCGTTAGATTAATTTTTTAATTGCTCTGTCAAATCCAAGGTTTGAAAAAGATAAGTTTTAATTGTGCTGTCAAACCCAAGGTATTGCAAAAGATTCCTAGTCTTGTTGTTGTCCAGCGTGACATCGTGAGAAATGTAATTATAATATTTAATATATAGGAAACGACTCCGTCGGTTTACTACATTCCTCCCCTCGAAGATGGAAGTCTCCGACTTCCCTTAGTTCAAGAATGTACGAAGTTGTGGATAGCCAGTAGGGCTGTTTCTTGGTGTGAGTGGAAATTCGACTATGTCGACGCTTCTTGTCGACGTTTCTTGGTTCGCACCATGTGGTTCCGCTTCTTCTGGTGACTCTACTTTTGTGTAGTCTGTTCTGGATTTAATCGTATTTATAATAAATATGCTTACTGTCATAAAAATTACACTTGCTATGACATAAAGTATGTAATTATTCAGTTCCTGTGAGTTTTTAAGTTCGTCGATACTGTTGTCGACCTTGCGTTGTTTTTCCAATTGTTTTTTCGAACCTGACACTGTATTTAGGTCCTCCATGTTGTTTGTTTTGACATGATAGTCTTCCATTAAATTGTTAGTCTCTACGCGTGGTGAGTAGTGGTTACGATCTATTATTGACCGTGGGTTGAAGTCCATATACTCGGATTTGTAGTCAACTTTACCCGGTATCAGTATGTCTCTAGTGGCGTAACCTTTGCAGGTTTCGTTTAGATGTATAATTCCTACTCCTTTGAGTGTGTGGCTAGTTGATTCCTTGTCTTCATCACAGGTAACAAATAGTACGTCATAGTCAGTCACGTATATCCATTCATTTTTGAATCTCTTCTTATGGAAGATAGTTGTACCTATTTGCACAGGCATTACTTCACAACTGTTCGGAACTTTGTCTGGATCCTGCAATAATAGTACTTCGCATGTGGGTCGTATATTACGAGGATGTAAAGGATTACCTTCAGGACATAATAGGAAATCTCTAGCGTGTTTACAATGAGTGTAGTAAAATTCGTCATAAGTTGCATAGTGTTCTTTAGATTTACTTATAGCTATGTACTTATTACTAGGTTTTATATAAACACAATCATTGTCAATACATACTGGTACAGGTATTAAATTATATAAAATAAAGTCGTTTTGATAAATTAATGGTAAAGATATTATAAAAACTAGGTTGTCGTTAGCATAATAAATAGCAATATCTGAGAGTTTCACCAGTTCGTAAATGTTAGCAATGTCTAGGTCAGTGGGTAAATCAGTCCCCCCTGGTAAAGATACTTTAATATCTTTGACGTGTTCTAGTAACTCTAGTGGAGTTATTAAACTGGGATGTATAATCCCTATTTTTGCTTGTTGTATAATTTCTAATATCGTATCCGTTTCTAACATATGTTTGGTAATTAATAAGTTAACGTGTATAAAATGTTTTGTAAAATAATTTTTTATTTGCTGTTCTTTCGTAATGTTTGTTGTTTCGTTCACGGATAATGACAATGGTAACATAGTTATATTGTCGTGTGGTTCTAAATTATGTTGTAGTTCTACTACCTTAATTTGTTCTTTTATCAATTTAGATTGTGAAGTGTTTTTAGCTACTCCTATATTAAAATTGAATTTCTGTATGCATTCTAAATTACATATTCCGTATATTAACCTAGCTGCTTTTGTTACGAGTTTAGTTAAAGCGCTACGCTTAGTAATTACGTGTCCAATAGAATTTAAGACCTGTGTCTTTTTATGGTGTAAATTTTCAACTATAGCGGTAGCTGAAAGAAGTAAGTTTTTACAATTAAAATTATTTTGTACTGGGTCGTGCATGTGTTCAACGCACAATACTTTCGTTTTTTCTATCACTATGTTTATGTATTCGAATTCTTTATTATATTTAGTAAGGTTAATGTACGCAGTAAGGTCCCATTGAGATGTTACAAGTTTCAACGGTCCTCGATTTTCGTAGTAAATGCCAGAATGTTGAGTTAAGCGTTCGTCTGTGAATCGTAATGTTCCTGACGTGAACGGTATTGTTAGTAGAATAAGTCTGAAATCGTTTCAGCTCATTAGTCAAGTTATAGAATGAATATTTAATACACTCCTACCTATAAATATTTTGATTTTTAAAATCTAAGTTATTAAATATTAACCCATTCCCATGTATAAATGATATATATATAAAAAAAAACTAATTGATAACCTTGTACCGAATAATAATAATAATAATAACAATAATAAAATAAAATACCAAAGAAAAAGTAAATATAAATTGAATGAAAAAATATAAATAATACGTTAAGTTACGTTATAATTCTACAGGTTCAATTTTGTTTTGTTTTGCGCGCACGGCGTCATTAATTGTATTTTTATGTACTTTGTAGAGTTGTAGGAAGAGGCACCGTGTCCATTGGACGTCCGATCGTGGGTCATGAGCTTCAAGTCCCCCGTGATAGTATAAGTCCTCACATAACAGCGTGTGTGCTTCGTCTAGTTTAAGTGCCCTTCCCCTTTTAATGTGTTTTCCTATTGGAATTGACGCTATCGGTTCGTTACTTCCGTAGTCAGTAAGGAGAAGTACGAAATGCCCATCCATGTGGAGGTCCCACCCACGTAGTGAAAATACGGGTCGGTTAATGTTTAATAGTTCTAAAATATTTTTGTCGGTGCTTCCCTCCCAGGTTAGTATGGCGTCGTAACGATCTAATTGTTCTTTTATTTGCGGTTGTGTAAGGTTCGGTGACAATGAGTGGTCCGAGTCGTATATTTGGGCGAGTACGGGGTACAAAGAGGAGGGCTTATCCTTAAATATATGCTGGAAATGTCTAACTAACTGTTTCCATTCGTCGTCCGTAATGGGTCGATTTTCCTGTAAGTGCAACGCCCGCCCCTCTAGTTTCGTAATAATCTTTGGTTGATATCGGCCCATGATGGCACCTGATATCAATATTAATCGATCTCGCCCGCAGCTGCCGAATTCGAAATCTATTATTGCGAATTCGGGTACTTTACTGTAAAATATACTCATTTTAGTCGTAAATCAAAAAAAAATAAATATTATGTTATTTATGTTAGTATATATATATAAATAAACCGAAGTTCAGTTTTAATAAGAATAAGGAAAAAAAAATAGAAAAGTAAAATTATGGTTAGGTACATTATTAAAAGGTTAGTCGTTTATATACGAATATGTCCGTTGGATCTACCGTGCTGTCAATAAATTCTTTTAAGTAAATGCACAGTGGTTTTCTAAGTGGTCGGTTTTCTTTTGTCATGTCGTGAGAAAAGTGATTGAGTGTGCGCGTTATTTCCAGTATTTCTGCTGGCGTGTATGGCCGCAATAAGTTTTTATTTGCTGTATCGATATGAAATATCAAGCAATTTGGTATTTCGTCGTGATATAGTGCGCGTAGATTATGCTGTTGTAACCCTATGGTTTTGCTAAGTTACTTAATGAAAATTTGTTGTTTCATTCTAAAACAATAAAGAGAAAGATAAGGATAGAAACTAGAAAACAGTGGACATTTGCATGCTTTTATGAATGCTTTTGTTGATAAGAAATAAGATAGATTTGGCTAATTCTCAAATGAATGAATTAAAAACTACTTATATATATATAAAAAAAAATTAATAACATGACTATGGGAAAAACTAAAATTTAAGAAATCATTGTTCGTCGTCGTTATCGTCGTAATAACGTTTGACGTTATTTTTATGAATTCTATATTCACGACGCCCTTTCTGGACAGTTATGTTTTCGTTGTCGTGTACTAATAAAATTTCAAATGGTCCTTGCCAGTTTAGACCTAGCGCGTTCTTTTTATTTTGTTCTTTAATCAGAACCTTATCGCCTACGTGTAGTTCGATAGCGTTCATAGTTTTATCATAATATGTTTTGTTAGACTTTTTTTTCTTAATTAGATTTTCCCTAGCTATCTTATGCGTTTCTTGCATAATCCGTTTAAGATCAAAGACGTAATTGTCGTAATTATATTGTGGTTCCGGTTCCTTATTAAATGCTGAAGGAATAGTGGGTTTCGTTCCGAATACCAATTCGTACGGCGTAAAGTAAGTCGACGTATGAACCGTCGTGTTATAGCAAAACGTTGCGTAACATAAGTTTATCCCAATTGTTGTCTTTGTCTACGAAGCTACGTAAGTAAGCTTTTAAAGTTTTATGTGACCTTTCCAAAAACCCGTTTCCGTGTGGGTGCCATGCCGTTGTCTGAATCTTTTTAACGTCCAATAGCTTGCACATGCCTTTAAAAACGTCGGATAAAAAGTTTGTTCCACAATCGGTTAGGATTGATTTCGGAATTCCGTATGTACATACGTAACATTCGACGAATGCCTGTGCTACAGTTGGAGCGTCAGTAGAAGATAATGCAATAGCAAGCGCGTAACGAGATAACTCGTCCTGCAAAGTTAGGATATACATATTCCCCATTAAAGTTTTCGGTAGTGGTCCTACGATATCAAGACAGATTCTTTCAAAAGGTTTAACTACTGTACTAGTAATTAACATAGGTTGTTTGGTTTTAACATGTGATTTGTTTTTCTGACATAGTTCACAGTGTTTAATATAACGTTTAACGTCTTTTTTAATGTTACGCCAGTCGTGATTAAGTTTTAATCGTTTTAATGTGCGTGATACACCGGAGTGCCCGCCCAAAGGTGAATCGTGGTGCTCGTAAATAATTTGTTGTTTTTCCTCGTCGGTAAAACGTTCACCCGTATATATTTTTACTACGATGTCGGTCGAACGAAACACGTACCGAAACATCGTTCGAATTCTTAAGAAGTTTGTTAATGAGGTAGGTCCGTCTATTTTGACAGTGGAAAAGGATTTTATTTGATTCGCAATACAATATTCACGAATATCGTATATGGCTTTATAAACAGTTTCCGCCTCCAATGGTACTGTGTGTGTTTTGGAAATGTTATAAAATATAATTAATTTTGTACCATCGGT
This sequence comes from Macrosiphum euphorbiae, assembly GCA_949089665.1. NCBI lineage: Eukaryota > Metazoa > Arthropoda > Insecta > Hemiptera > Aphididae > Macrosiphum > Macrosiphum euphorbiae. The sequence goes on from CARXXK010000002.1 coordinate 53,698,266, forward strand.
GTAAGTACAGAACCGGTTTTCGTCGGTAAACTGTATTTCGTTAAAAGCAATATTTTCGGTAATTGCACGTATCGTCAGATGCGTAATAATTTTGTCTTCCGGAATCGTGACTATAATGTTTTCACTTTCCGTGACCTTGCTAACGTCGCCCTCAACCTCGAGAATTTTAGAATTAAATATTGGCTTATTCTCGGCTGTACGGAAGTCCTTGAACTCGGTATCGAAATTCGTAGATTCCGTTTGTATTATTCGTATACGCGATAAACAGTCGGCGTTCGAGTGTTCGGGTCCCGCCCTATACGTAATAGTATAATCGTAATCGGCTAGCTGCGACGATGCGTCTTTAATACCAAACAGGTATGTTAATGGTCGATGATCCGTTATAATGTTGAAATGACGACCATATAAATAAGGTCTGAAATATTTTACGGCCCAGACGATGGCTAATAATTCTTTTTGGATAACGCTATAGTTGCATTCGGCTTTGTTTAATGTCCTACTCGCGTATGCGATAGGTTGGTCTTTAGGAACGGTCCCTTGTGACAAGACGGCCCCTATTGCATATTGGCTCCGCAGTTAACGAGTTGTGTCCCGACCAAATTTCTCGTACACGAGTTGTGTCCCAATGATAAAAGTGGGGTACACGAGTTGTGTCCCGATGATAAAAGTGGGGTACACGAGTTGTGTCCCAATCATAAAAATGGGGTACACGAGTTGTGTCCCGATTAAAGTTTATTTAAGTTTACAAAATTTTTTATAAATTCGATTTTTTTCCATTTCAATGTTGTATAAAATATACCAACACATATTTTATAAGATATTTAGGTACTGAATAAAATTCGATTCTGTCGATTATTATTATCGCGTGGAGATAAGGTGTGCATGGAGCTACAACGATTGTCATTGTACATGTACATGTGTGTCTTGATCCTCTACTGCAAATGATAAGTGAGAACAACAAAATGCTTTTGGTAATTGATGGTTACAAGTTTTGTTTTCATAAATTATTAAAGTCCGAATTGCAAAGATGGAGATGTACTAAAACGAAATGTAAGTCTTTTATAAAAATTAATAACGTCAATGAAATAATTGAACGCAAAATTAATTAAATTTTTGCCTAGTATGTAATTTTATGAAAACTATTTGTGTATTTATTTTTGATTTTTATTTATATTTTATCAATTAGACGAAACAACATATAAATTATTGTTAGATTAAAATTTTCATTATACTAATATGACGTTTTTTATACTCATTTTTCGTGTTAAATATAATATTATATAAGATATACCTAACTTACCTACTTTTAATATTTTAATAAAAAAATTACTCAATGTGAATTTATAAAAATTGTTATACATTTATATTAGTTAGACCAAACTTGTGTGTAATCCGAAAAAAAACTGGGGGACACAATTCGTGTAACCCGAAAAAAACATAGGGACGCAATTCGTGTAACCCGAACAAAACTGAGGGACACAATTCGTGTAACCCGAAAAAAACATAGGGACGCAATTCAGTATTTGGGACACAACTCGTTTGCAGCCATTGGCTCGCGTCGGTCAATAAGTTGAACTCCCCGTTTTTCCAATCTGGATAGACCGGTAATGGTGGGTTCATTAAAGCTTTTTTAAGTTCCTCGAAACTATGTTCGCAGTTATCGGTCCATACAAATGGTACGTTTTTCTTAAGTAGGTAAGTTAACGGTTTTGCGATTTTCGCAAAATTGTCGACGAAACGTCTATAATAGTTAAGTAGTCCTAAAAATGATTTAATATCCTTTGCATTTTTCGGTCGAGGATATTCTCGAATACATTTTAATTTGTTTGGGTCCGGGGAAACTCCTGTTTCATTTATTACATGACCTAAGTACAATACTTCTTTCCTTAAGAAAGAACATTTATTAGGTTGTAATTTAAGTTTGTGCACGCGCAGCCTATTGAATACCTGTTCTAATTTTTTCTGGTGGTCCCTTAAAGGTCCATACAACACAAAAATCTTATATTTTTTTTTTGTCTATTATTATTATTACGAATTTGCATAAACAAAAAATGTAAATAAAAGTTGTCAACGGTGATTCGTTCTATAGTTACAGCGTTTAACAAATTACGCGTGACGTCATAAGATCCAACTCTACGGCGCACCGAGGCGGCGGCCGTGTGTTTTTATCCGGGAAAATAGACGCATTATCGGTTATCAAACTGTTCAACTGTTATTATTATTTTATTAGTGAAAACATTTTTATTTATACATAGAACCACGGTCTTAGAAGATTTAGCATGGACTAATCGTATAATTATCTTAATTCGTACTCCGTGGTGGTGGTATCTATCTAGTATCTACTTATTCTTATAAATCTAAATTAATTAGTGATTCTGTCGATTTATTATCGCTTTTGATGAACATACGTCTTGAATATTTTTTTCAATATCATTATTTTGTTTCATTTTCAAATATACTCTTGCTCGTGGTAAGTACCAACCAATATCAAAATAATATAATTGTGTAGAAATATATTTTATTTTATTCTAGTCCTACTTTAGCAGTTAGTAAATTTGATGTCAATTGACAGTTCTATTATTTATTTGTTTATTCCTCCTTATATACTTGGCAGTTAACGAGGTTTTATTTTATTTAGCATAATATACCATATCATAATATTTTTTAATAATTATAATGAAGTTATTATTATTTCATATATTTTTATTATATTATTGAAGCTACAATTTTACGGGATACCTTCATTATAATTTTTCATAAAAAGTTTTATTTTATAATTTTATTATTAAAATTAAAATTTTACAATTTAGATGGTTTTTATGCTAGGATTATTTACGCAATTTTTCTTATGTTTTTTGGTACCGGACATAAAATTTAAAAATTAATGATTAATATTTCGTTTATTTTGATTGCTAGTCAAGTTGTATGCTTATTGCTATAGCTTATAACAAAATATTTTTTTCTGTGAATAAGCTTTGAATTTTCATTTAACTTTAGATTGTGAAAATGACGCTGTGCTCTGTTTTTAATTGTAATGAAAGAAGTGAAAAGCAATCGTCATCTGGAGTTCATTTTCATGTGTTTCCATGTCGTTCAAAATCACCTACTAGGTTTCGAAGTTGGGTCAATTATTGTAAACGAAAAAACTTTAACCCCGGTAATGGCGCCAGAATTTGTTCAAAGCATTTTAAGTCTGAAGACTATAACCAGTCAGATTTATTACGACAACAATTAATGCCCAATATAAAAGTCAAAGTAAAACTTAACACAAATGCTGTTCCTACGGTTCCTCAAAATAAACCTTGCTCTACTTCAAATTCTTCAAATTTATCCGAACGAGAAAAAAGAAAAAGAAAAAAAGAAAAAAAAGAAATTATATCTTCTATAATGACAAGTACACCAAAAAAGTTAAAGCCCTCATTTAGGTCTTTTGAAAATAGTGAATGTAAATCGAGTGATGTTGATGATGACGATGATGTAGAAGGCGGTAATTTAGTGGCGATTACAAATGAATCATTTGTGGCTGGTAAACAAAACGAGATTAGTATACAATGTGAATTAGGTAGTGAAGTATTAAAAAGTCACCATGATTTATCATTAAATTTATCACTTGATGAGTTTTCAACTTCGGAGGATGAAAGTTTTGAAGTTTATGATGAGGACATCGAAGTACTTCAAACTGGAAAAAATGCCATAAGGAAATCTAAAGAAATAGAAAACGATTCGTGTTACATTGTTTTCTGGGAGTCTCTATCAATTTTATTTACACGTTGTCATTACTGTAATGCTAAAGTGGAAAATATTCATAATTATACCAAGGGAGCAATGTTGGCCGTACAAACTATATGTGAAAATAGACATATTTTCAAATGGACGTCTCAGCCATTATCTGATAAACGACTTGTAGGAAACATTTTAATGGGAGCTGCTTTAACGTTATCCGGTGTATTATTTAATCAAATGAAAACATTTTGTTCGTCTTTAAAACTTGCATTTTTTTCAAGAACAGTTTATGATAAAATCATTAACAACTATACAGCTCCTGCAGTAAAACTAATTTGGGATCAACACAGACAAAATAATATAAACGAACTAAAAATGGGTACAAATATTTGGTTAGCTGGTGATGGTCAATTTCACTCCCCCGGTTTTTGCGCCAAATACTGCACGTACTCAGTCATGGATGTCCGAAGCTCCAAAATAATAGATTTTAAAATTACTCAAAAAGGAATGGTTCAGGGTGATTTAGAAAAAATAGCATGCGAATTACTACTTCAAGAACTTGAAAAAAACGACGAATGTAACATCAATGTATTTTTGACAGATCGACATAAGGGAATTCGTTGTTATATTCGAACACATCATCCGAATATCGAACATGAGTTCGATGTTTGGCACTTATCAAAAAGTTTGACAAAACGACTAAAAACTCTAGAAAAAAATCATCATAGTGCTTTTATGTGGAAAACAAGTATAATAAACCACTTATGGTGGTCTGCTCAAACGTGCGATGGTAATGGAACTGTATTAGTTGAAAAATTTACATCAGTTCTGTATCACATTTCAAATATTCATCAGTGGAATGATAATGAACAGATAAAAAAATGTGAGCATGATCCACTTACCGATGAAGAAATAAAAAATAAACTCTGGATTCAGTAGTATATATTTGTATGTTCACAGCCAGCTTTTCCAGGGAAAAAAAAAAAGTTCAAGGGGGGAATGTCCCCTTGGAGCACTCAGATTTACCGTGTAACACAATTTCACACTGATTGACTACCAAATTTCGTCTCACACAAAAAATATTTAACATTTACCATTTTTTAAAACTAAAATAATTATTTCAAGAAAAAACACAAATTATTAAATCATAGTTTTTTTATTGTTACAAATAAATTCTTAATAATATTTACACAAGTTTTCTTACTTCTCTAGTAAAAGGTACATATTCTACAATACGATCATGAATTAAGAAACAGTAAGCAGTCACACCTGTGAGCGATTCTGAAGCTTCAATTTCCAATTGAACATCCACTGCTGAGGCTGTGGCTGAATCGTTTTGTTTCGAAGTATCGATAACTATAATTGGAGCGTTTGTCAGAAAAGTAGAAGGACTCAATATCGGGTTGCGAATACTTTTTTCATAGTACGATTCTTGAAACGATGTATACATATTATATAATAAGGTGAAGTTATTTTTAGTAAAATCTAAATTCAAATTATCGTATGGATAAGCTATAGAGTTCAGAAATACTTTAACGTTTGTTAAATTACAATGATCAAATATACTACAATCTTTTGTTAGCAAATTTTTGCGTCCTTTTTGTAATCCAATTATGATAAATCGTGGTTTTTCTAATTTTGAAGCAGTTTTCAAATTCCATACAACTTTTTTAGTGGTTCCGAGTTCAGGATATTCAAAAGTTTCAAAAGATCTAAAAGGGATAAATAGACTTTTTTCTTTTTCTATAAGTTTCAATAATTTCAACCTTTCTTCATCGTCGACCGTTATATGTGGGACCTTCCAGACTATTTTATTTAAGGTGATTTTACCTTCAGTAGCAGTTGCACCACTTTTAACTTGTAAAGCATTTAAATCACTATGACTTCGGGTTAATATTAATTCCAATCTAGAATTCACTAATATTCTTTTATAGTCTTCAAACAATCCTAACCAATATTTCAATGGTATGCAAGCACTAAATTCACCTTTTTCATTTTCCGATTGCGTTGCGTTTTTAAAATTCCAGCCAGCATTTTCATAACAATTGTAGTTATCTGGCGTACCGGATAAGTAACCTTTCAACGAGCTGGTGATTCCAAGAACACGTGTGCTATCTACTTCTATCCCATTGATTTCCAATCGTATTTGTTCGAAGAGGTAAGAGTAACCGTTATTAGATAGTTTCACTTTGGTAGCATCAGTAATTGTTCCTTCCAAAAAAATAAAGCTTTCGTGTAGATATGGGTAGACATCCGTTTGCTGGATTGATATACGTATTTCATCATTATTATTAAATGACGTAGTATACGGTGTGTATGAATGATATTCAATTTTCGTAATTTTAGAATCCGTTTCGTACTGTGAAGTTATATCTAAAATATCACTCTCAGGCATTCTGCTTTAATTGATAACCCAGAGCTTGTAAAATTTTTTTATTTTTTACCGTTAATTTTTTTATCTTATTTGATGTTGCTGGTAACACTTTAGTCTTATGACTAGTTGTGCTGATCCGAAGTAGCGGGTTTATATTGAATTTCAACCCCATCTCAAGACCCGTAACGTTTAATATGTAACACGATTGTCAATGCCTCACCAAAATTATCAATCGGATTATGATCTTGATCAACTAACTGAACGGTTATCGAATCAATATTTGTTTTATTCAATTTGTAATATATTAAATTTGGCGGTGCCTGAATTACTTTCGACCCTGTCTTTCCACTCGGGAAAAACTCATAAATCGAATGACTCTGAAGATGGTTGCTGAATGATCCTTGAGCTATATTACACATTACTTTTATAGAATTAATTGTGTTTAAATTTACAGCTTTTTCCGATCGAAGAATGTTGTATGGATTATATACTCGTTTTTCAAAACCGAATACAGGTGCTATACTAAATGGATATTCAAAGTGTAGTATCCCATTACATTTTATATACGATCTGAAATCATCAGGATCAACCGTAATGTCGAATGTTAAATTGGTTAAGTTTTTACTATTATAGGCAACTATTTGCTTCTTAACTCGATCCTTAATATCTTCAATTTCATAACAACCCTCTTCCAATGTAATAAAACATATCATAGGATTATTATTGTTTTCATTATCAACTACTTGTATAGAAAATTTATTATTATTTTCATTAATATTTGGGAATGAATTAAATGACTGTAAACATAACAAAGCTATTTCTGAGTCATCGTAAAGGTTTATAGGTGGAAAATAATTTACAGATAATACAGTTGAATTTCCAGTCAAACTTAATGTAATAGATTCATGCATTGTAAAAATTCAAGACATAAATGACCACAGTTAAATGTATTGAAGTCTTGATAGTTGGAATAGTTATATACTATTTTGAACTGTCTGAAATAATGTTGTAATTCAATTGGTGGGGGTAAATCACCAAAGCTATCAAAATATACAACTTTGTCCTTATTTTTATAAAACGCTACCCAATGGCTTCCATCGCCTGAAGATATATCCAAGTTTAATATACCACATTCAATAGCGTGCGGTTTTTTAGGTAAGTTATCACGTGAAAAGACTCCACGGAAATGATTGATTTTCAACTTTCCAGTATATTTTATAATATCTTGAGACGAAAGCGGTCTGTCAGGTAGCGTGATCATCAGTTTTTTTTTTTTCTTAACCTATTCTTGTTTGATTTCAAACCGCTACCTTTTTTTCTTTTTGAATTTTGAACCGCATTATACACACTAGCACCTCCAGACATCAAACTACCAAGTGCTGACAATCCCGCAAATATAGGTATTAAGGGAATTACACCTCCTGACTGTCTCGGTGCTAAAATCAGTCTTTTACCACCATTCTTTTTCTTTAAGATTCTTTTTTTCTTCGCTGCTAGTATACCATTTGTTTTTATAGCACTTTTCCGTTTACAACCCATACCTATTTTTCTTTTAGCTTTCATTGCGTTTGTTACTGCGTACGCAACTAATTTCTCTTTTCTAGGTGTATCTTTTGCTTTAAATCTTTCCCAAGCACGATTTTCTAACACTTTATCAGCTTTATGTCTATCGTCTAAATTCTTACTCGTTGCATACACAATATCGTGATCACGACAAGCAGCATCCAATGGGTTTATTCCTTTATCACCACGATCTAGTCTCTTTTTTAATTTCGTGCCAGGACCACAATACTGATATCCTGAAACATGGGCTTCGAACGGGAGACTATTTATAAGGGAGTTTACAAATCCTTTACCAGTCTTGTTTGAATTGTACTTACGAGTTGAACCCGCCATCTATAACTGACTATAAATTGGAAAATTCTAGAGTATTTATAAGAAAATAATATGGATTTGATAGAACAGAAAGATAAATTGGATGTTACAAATGTAGATGTTCAGGTGGTAAAAAAACCTTCACGACATGGTTCGTTATTACCCGATACTATACGTGCTATACTAGTTGGTCCCAGTGGCTCAGGAAAAACAAATATAATGTATAATCTGATCACACATGCAAACGGGTTAAGATTTGAAAATATTTATTTATACTCGAAAACCTCTAATCAGGAAAAATATGTTTTATTGAAAAAAATAATAGATGATATAAAAGGTGCTAATTTTTTCATATTTACAAGCGCTGATAAGGTTATAAAACCAAACTTAACGAAGAAAAATTCTATTATAATTTTTGATGATGTGATATGCGGCCCACAATCTGTAATCAGAGAATACTTTAGCATTGGTAGGCATTCAGGTGCCAGCTCCGTATTTTATTTAGCACAGACATATTCTAAAATATCAAAACAGCTTGTAAGAGATAACGCAAACTTTTTAATAATACTGAAACAAGATGATACAAATTTACGACATATATTCAACGATCATTCGTCTGCAGATATGGATTTCTCAGAATTTCGGAAAATTTCTCATTTATGCTGGAATAATAGCTATTATGGGTTTATGGTTATCGATAAAACTCGAGAAATGAATGAAGGAAGGTATAGATGCGGTTTTCATACATTCATTAAAATAAAATAATTTTATGTGCTTATATAAATATACCGTCACACAGTTATTATCTGCATAGTGTAATCAGTAGTCATACGATACAGGTATATTGCATTTATTATTTACAATGAACCAAGAAAAAGTCTTGTTGGAAAATTTAATAACATCAAAACAAAATATACAACGAAAAATAATGGAAATGAAACGTGGTGTTATAGATTCTGAAAACTATTTCCGTGAGGCATTTAAGCCGATAATTGAACCATTGAGTACACATGTGAAACAAAATGTAATATGTAACACACGGTCAACTGAACTAGAAAATAAATCAGAAACCCCGTGCATTAGTGAAGAAGATAATGATGATGAATTAAATTCATCATATGAAAATTTTTTAAATAACCGTCCTAAATCAACACGTTATGATAAATCTTATGGTATGTATTATGATAAAGATAGTGATTCATATAAAATAGGAAAACATCCTGTTACTTTTAGTCACGGCAAATTACTGTTGCTTAATAAATACTACCAATTTACACCAGGACTATGGTCTTTATTATGTGAGAAGGAACCAAAAAATACAACTATAGCAGATATAGAATCTTATTACAATATTTTGAAAACTAGTGGAGTCCATTTAAAAGCAGATGGAAAACCTAGAACCTCGAGGTACCATAAATGGGTGACTGTTGTAAAACCACTGTATGATCGAATGAAAATGGAGGAAAAACAGTTTAACGAAGAAATAAGTAAAATTAATGAGAATACAACTCCTCGAATTAATTTAAAATCATTTAACAATCATTTATCTAGTTCAAGCGCTAAACGCAGAAAAATAACACAAGAATTTGAACCATTTGATTTTAATCCAGAAGCAAACAGTTCCATGTCTACAAATCCCGTAGTTGAAAAGATGTTTAATTTTACTTCATCACCAAAGACTATGAAAGGTTCTGGTTTATATAAAGATGTCTTACCTCAAACCCAATTAGTTTATTATGACGATCCGAATGAGCTAGTAACTAGATTAAATCTTTTGACATCATCACAAAGTGTTGGTAATACTGGTGTGAATAATGAAATAATATCTATTTTAGAAGAACTACGTGAGAGAAATATTATAGTATAATGACTACCTTAGAGAGTATAGCTAATGAGTTACATCGACCAGCGAGAAAAATATTTCCTAGACGTAGTGTAGTAACGCGGTTTATTGATGACCTCTGGCAAGCTGATTTAATGGACATGCAATCTCATTCTAGACAAAATTATGGTTTCAAGTTTATTTTAGTTGTTATAGATACATATAGTAAGTACGTATGGCTTGAGGCGTTGAAAAATAAAACATCGAAAGAATGCACAAAAGGTATGTTTAATATATTGAAAAAAGCTCATCCGAAATTATTACAGACAGATAATGGTACAGAATTTTACAATGCTCAATTTCAAGATTTAATGAAAAAATATAAAATTAAACATTACAGTTCATACAGTGTTATTAAATGCTCAATCGCGGAACGCGTGATCCAAAGTCTTAAAAATAATATATATAGACATTTTACTGCTACTGGTACATGGAATTGGTATAATACACTATCAAAAATTACACAAAATTATAATAATACAAAACATAGAACAATCAAATGTACACCGAATGAAGCTCGAATGGATACAAACAATAATAAATTTAATACACAAATAAATGATACATTATATAATCCAAAATTTAAAGTTAATGACAAAGTAAGAATATCTAAGTATAAACATATATTTAGTAAAGGATATACACCAAATTGGACAACGGAAATATTTACAGTTTCAAAAGTTTTACAGACAAATCCAGTAACTTATCAACTAAAGGATGAATCAGACAATATAATCTTAGGTGGTTTTTATGAACAGGAAATTAAATTAACTGATTTTCCAAACACCTTTCTCATTGAACGTATTGTAAAAAAAGTTGGGAATAAAATGCTTGTTAAATGGTTAGGTTTTGATTCAAGTCAAAATTCATGGATAACATCATCAGATATTTTAAAATAAAGATTTTTTTATGTATAATATTTTGTTAATTTTTTTTTTTTAAATAAAATAAAAAAATTAAGTTTTTTTTAAGTCGAATTAATTATTTCACATGATCTCCTAATCCTCAATAGTCTGTTTGGTTAACCTAATGTATCCACAATCGATATAAAAAGCACCATATAGCGGAAAAATTAATCAATGAAAACAAATAATACTTCTATATTTTTATCCTTTAATTTTAGTATAGTATTTATTTTATCTTTAACAATTATTTAATAAAAAAGTTTATAATCAACTTGTATAGTATGGAATCTATATTCTTAATCAAACATTATTTAGAACATTTTTTTTTTTTAAATCTTTCAATTTTAATTAATTCTATTGATTCTGATGGTTAACGGTTTGAAATAATTTTCTTCATTCTTTTCGTAATACAACTGTAAAACATAAAATATATAAGCAGTTATGTTATAAATTATTATAATATCATATCGAACAACTCTATTTCAATTATATATATATATATATAATATGTAGTTTGTTTCTTATTTAATAATATTCTTCTTTAATATAGTATGTGGTAATAATATAGTATTAATAAATAGTTTTTTTTATTAAGGGGTCTCTATAGTCAACTTCTTATACACCCGTTAGTATAATATTTATTCTGTTTTTAGCTAAATGTAATCTTTATACGTTTTTATTATTATTATTATTTTGAATAGTTTAGCTGACCAGTCATAAAATATGTTATTAATATAATATTTAATTAAAGTTTCTTAAATTTTAAAACTTAAAATATTAATAATAATAATGAGACATCAGTCAAAGAGACTATGTTCTTTTTCATTTTTTAACTTTATGATATAGTACTGTTTTTTTATATTTTCAAAAATAAATAAAAGTGAAATAATATCAGTGATTGATTTTTGAATACACTGTATAATATAATTCACTTTTTATTCAATTAACTTTTTTTGTTGCTTTTTATACTGAACCATTAAGTTTATAGTGACCATAAGCTAAAGTATTTATCGTGTCATCCATTATATGAAGTTTATCATTGTTTGCACTTAGAACAAGTTTGTTCATTGTTTTCGAATGAACAACATGTTTATTGGATTGGTTAAAATTCATTTTTCTATGAGTTTGTTCATCCTTGAGAGTTCTATGATTTATAAAAGCGTTTAGTATATCCATATAATTATTAAATTACATGTGATTTTTAATTATATATTTCTTTACAAATTTTGTCTTTTTTCAAATGGGTTAGCATTAGCATGTGCTAACGAATCTTGAAAATTTTTTTATATAACAGTAATGTGATGTTTCGTTATTATTAAACAAAAATAGATCGAATTGTTTTTTTCTTTCAGTATCACATATATACAGAGGAAAAAATATGTTCTTTATCATTTAAACTATAAAGATTAATTGATACATCGTTTACACGTTCAAATTTTTTCATCTAACCGATGTGGTGTTGGAAAATCAATACATTTAAAATCTAAACCACTTTTTTTTCTGACATTTTAAAATTTTTTTTATTTAAAAAAAGTTTTATTCGAACGATTATCAAACTTAGATAGTATTGAATATTTAAAACATTTACCATCGTTATTTTTTCACATTTATAATTGCCCTTTTAACTTTCATATATTCAGGTAAATCTATATACGTTCATCCCCTGAGGGGATTCACTATATTAATTCTTAATTGCAATACATCTATACTCTTAAGAGACCACCCAGATCCTTTCGCTAAAAACTGGTCTTGCTCGGATAATAATTTATCGAACATCCTATTTAATAATTTATTGAAATCGGATGAATTACATGCAAGTGTATTAGAAGTTTTGAATGCTATGTCCTGAACTTCTTGAGTAATTATTCGTTCGTATACACTATCCACATGTAAATTAAATTTTATAGATGATTGTAAACATGATTGTTTTAACTTTAAAATTAATTTATCTCTAACATAGTTAAAAAAAAGTGTGTAGTCTATAAAATCTAAAGTATTCTTAATTAAAAATGTTTTCGAACATTTTTTAAATCTTTCAATTTCAAATAAACCTTCATTAGAAGACATCATCCGCTGACGTTTTGTAACCGTTTTTCTTTTCATTGTAAAACTGAAAATAGATTAAATAAAAACATAAGCATAAGCAATAATAATAATATTGTGATATTTTATTATAACATCAACTTCTTTTTTAAAATTTGATGTAAGCAATTTAGAATATTTTGTCAAAATATAATAATAGTATTAATTCTAAATTATTACAAAGAAAAAAAACATTTTAGTCAATCCAGTATTAAATTATTTTTATTCGAACGATTATAAAACTTAGACAGTATTGAATATTATATACACAGGAATGATATAGGTTATAATTTATTTCAATAACATTCGATATATAATTATAATATAAAATAATAAATTATTTATTTAATCGATTTTATTTCGGAAAACATAATTGTATCAACGACTATAATATTCTAATTCTATTCTATCTAATTTATCGTACAATATACTCAAGCCTTTTTGTATATTTCTTTCACATAGAAAGGCTGAATAAATTAAACTTTTAAAATCATTTAATAATTCCTGTTTTTCTTCTTCTAATTTATGTCTGGTTGTTTTCAAAGTCGCATTCTTAATCCTAAAATTCAAATCTTTCATTTTTTTTCTGAAAGCGACTTTGTCTTCATCCATGCTACGGTTGTTTGCTTTGAGTTGACACAATATCTTGTTAATTTCTTCCCATATCATTGCTGTTGACTCCATTTTTTTTTTATTCTAGAAAAAATGCATAGAATTTGTGAACATTTAACTCTTTTATATAAGACAAATTTGGTTTAGAATTTGTTCTACTTAAATAAATAGTGAATTTGAGGTTTCTAATTTTTTTTTTAAGATCTTTATATTCGTATCTCTCTTTAATTTTATTTTCATCAATCATCTTCGTTAATGCTACAATCTGCCCTTCATAATAATAAATTTGTTCACAACAATAATCATATGAATGCTAAAAATTCATTATCTATAATTTTAGCTAAATACATTAGTATGAAATGTATAATTTATAAATCTAATAATTAAAACGATTATTTATTAAACAACATTGAATATACGTATATATATATTTATTGTCAATGATATAATAATTACTAATTATATTATTACATATTAGTTTTAGTCTATATTCAAAGATTCTAATTCTCTGTCCAGTGAATGTAAAGAATTGCATATGCATAATCTACATTTATAATATGTATATTGTGATTGTTGGTAGTCTAGATTAAGTTGTTTTTTTTTCATATTTTAATTTTTTAATTTTTTGGTTTATTGTTTTAATTTTGTTTTTATGTATATTTTCGTCTTCGTCTTCTTCGTCCAAAGTTTTTCAAGTAATTCATATTTTTTCTTCAATTTTATGTTTTATTAACGTTTGGTTTGAACGAGATTCCATTTTAATTTTATTTTCACCAATCATCTTCGTTAATGCTACAATCTGCTCTTCATAATATTGAATTTGTTCACATCAATAATCATATGAATGCTAAAAGTTCATTATCTATATACTGTAAATGTTAATATTTATTTATTAATCAATATATTCAATAAAATAAAAAAAGTCGAGTCATAATAATTATAAGCGATACAATATTATTTTTCCTTTATATTATATTATATTATATTTAACTCATATTATTTGACAAGTTTTCACATCACAGTTAAAATATTAACTAGACAATATTATAGTATTTATAACATAGAACCATACTTTTAATTACTAATGAAACCGTGATCACACGATAATAGAAAATACGTGATAGTTTCTATGCTAGTTCATCGTAATAGTGTGATAGTAACAACTATCGTGTTTACTACCACCGTGTATCCGCGGCTTTCGATCAATCTCGATGTAAAAGCAACAAAAATAATTTAAATTTATATATTATATACGTTTTAGGATATTATATATTTTTTTATACAGACAGTTAACATTATTGAATATTTTTTTTTTTCTAATTAAAACATTTTTACGTAAAATAATATTACACGTATAATACAACTATCACATTATCAATACCAAATATTTATAATCAGCGAAAGTATTTCAACGTTGATAAACTATAGATAACCGTAATAGCGTTTTTCCATATTCTGACTACTAGTACACACTACACGTGAACACTGATTCCATAATCACATAATTGACCACACCATTGAAATTCACGGTATCGACCAGACACTAGACAGTCGTGTACACCAGACAGTGTACACCACTACACCAGTGTGTACTAGTGCAGTCAGATTTTGAGGTTAAGTTACAATAATTATCAATAATAAGCATGAACTAAGATAATATCTTAGTTCGTGACACTGTTTAAGATAGAAATATAGAATTTCTATCTAAAGTCATACCTACATGATATAACGATCATAGTAATATTATAAAGCTATATTACAACGATACATTGTTATTATTCTATTTTTTTTTAAATATTTTTTTTTATTTTAAAAAAGAAGTTTAGATGTTAAATTTAATAAATAACAATATAAAAATAGTACTTACATAGCTTGTGGAAATTTAATTATTTTTTTCTAAGTATGATGGCTTGTTGAAGAGGTCTGATAATCTGCTGGCTGACTATTGGTTGGCGAAGAATGCTGTTCTGCTGTTGCTTGAACTGATGACGATAAGCTAAGAAATTCTGTGTTTTATACCCGAAAATAGCCCCTCTCTGTTCACATCAGAAACTTTTTTAGAATGAATTTAAACATTTTAATATATTACATACCCTGTTTTCATATTAGAATGACATTGGTGTGTATGTAAATTATTTTAAATCCTGATTGTAATAATTTACATTCATATAGTGCACCTAATTATAATATGAAAGTGCAACATGTTCGTTACAAAAGCAATTTATGATAGCAACAATTTAAATTCATATAATGTAATTTCCTGTTGTACCTCTATGTACATGTTTCGACCGGTTTCTGTAAGGTAAGGTCATTGCTGTGGAAATTTGCATTTTAAATTATTGAAGTAGTGGCAAAATCTGTGTATAAAATACAGAGGGAATTCACTAATATTCACCAGTCTTCAAGATTTCGTCCCAGGACAAGCAGCTCAGTTCAACAGAGATACTACCAAAAAAGATGTCGTACCGTACAATTGCTTCAACTGATTCAGAGGTTAGTAACTACTTAGTAAATATCTTATAACCAAAGCTAATTGGAGGCCAGTCGTAACACTACTCAACGCTATGGTTATAATTCTTAAAATAATATTAAATGCCTGATTATAGCATAGTTTAAAAAACTATATAGTAACTAAAGCATATTGGAGGTCAGTCGTGACATTACTCAACGCTTTGGTTATAATTCTTGGAACATAGAAAATATAAAATGAAAAAATAGTAAAAATAATATACTATGTTTTATGTTTCATAGAATGAACATTTCAGCGAATCAATTGATATGAGACCGTCTTTTTCAAAAACAAAACCTGGTCTAAAACGTACTGCAGAAAAAACAAGTGTGAAAAAACCTATGAAAAAAAAGCAGAATAAAATGGTAGTATAAATAATATTTATTATAATGATAGCATAAATAATTTAATTTTTTTATAGAATGCGTCATACAGAGATAATGTTACCGAACGTTTGAGATCAGAAGAATTTGATGTCGAGTTAATTAATTCGCTAACATTTAGACAAGGGGACAGTGGTGTTGTAACAATCAAGTCACCTTTTGAAGAAAAAGCAAAGGAGCTTTGGGTAATTAGCCACTATAAGGTTGCTAACATTGAGAATGTACCAGTAAAAGACAGGTAAATACATTGGTTTAAATTTAAAAAACCTATTGATGAATCTGTTTTTTTTTTTCACTGATTTTATTTACTTCTTTTGTTTTTAAAATAAAATAATTTGGTGTTATAGATGGAAGTTCAGTGAAGCTACTGTCAGATTGTATACAAGCGATGAATCAAAAGATCAAACGCTTCATACTGGTCTTAATGAGGCAATGCAAACCATATTTGACAAATTACTAACCGATCCGAAGCGTCAGACTATTAAAAGCAAGACGACCGTTTGATTATTATATGAAAAAATGAGTTTCATTTAATAAACAAAATGTTATTATACATGTATGTTTTTATTTATTCAAAACTTAAAGGTCTTGGAAAACATAAACCTATAAACTATGGTTGGTTGGAAAAAAATTTAAAATATTAACAAATTAAAACTAAAACTTATTAAAACTATTCTTTATGATTTAAGGTGAGATGTAATTAAAATAAAAAGCAAGTTTATTATTGAATAAAAGTTTTATTAAAAAAAAAAAAAAAAACAATAATTATACATATTTAAATATTTTTTTATGATATTAGGTCTTGTAAAATCATATCAGACAATGTGTTAAAATGGAATTGTAATATTTCATATAAAAATGATGTGTCATCGTTCTGTAGGTGATTATAATAATTAAAATCATAGTTTTGAATATATTGGTTGGTAAATTCGTTCCTTTGACAGGTGGACGGCAGACCACGGACATCATTTTTAATTAGGTCATATGCAGTGTTGAAAGTATTTTGATAATTTGCTAAACGTTTTTGCTTGTCTACCACGTACAAATCTATCAAATTCTGTAATTGACGAAGTCGGTACAAATCTACATGTGACAAGGTAATGTATTCCTCATTTAGATGTAGGGTAATTAAACTCTGTTTAACATTGGTTGAATATGAAAAGGAATCGGTGATTTTTACACGCCTCACCCTAGTATTTAAATTATTAATAATCGAATTGTAATTAGGTTCAGACATCAGTGTAAACCATTCTTCTAAACTTAATGTGATAATTTTCTTTGTAAGTTTACATTCCAATAATAAAATAATTGAAATCTGCTTGTTAATTAGTAATCCAACTGTAATACTTTTCTTGTTAAAAGCCCGGATGTCGAATGTAGACTTACAGACAATTATTGGTGAACTCATGGTGAAGTTATTTTTGACAAATTTAAAAAAAAAATCTTTTATAAATAAGAAGTGGGATATAACTGTTAGGAGTTATACATTGAACTGCTAGTTTGTTCCCTTTGCAGTCATATTATATACTAAAAAACTCTGGAAAAAATGCAAAAAATGTGAACATACAGATAGCCAATGAGTGCGTACAAGAGAGGGAATTTACATATACTTACTAACCTGTTACCTGAAAAACATTTTAAATTATTTTATACGCACTAATTCGCTAGGACTGTATGTCCACGAGATATTAAATCGAATATTAACACATTTAAGATAAAAAATTCAATTTTGTTTTATTTTTTTTTTATCCAATACAGCAAATATTATAAGCAGCATAAATATATGTACCTATATATAAACATTTAAAAAAAAAAAAACATGATTTAACAAATGGTGTCGTACGAACCGGTTTCACAATTACAAATAACTTCGGTTTTACAATATTTACTTAAGACTTTTTGAACAAACTGATTTCCTTTCATTAACAATACAAATAAACATCTAGGTGAGAATCGAGTATGTTCTATGAAACAATTATCACCGATTTCAAAACTATGTAGAATTATTCCACACCAATGACATTGAACTGCATCGTCGAGATTGATATAGTAAAATCCACATTCCGAGAGTTTGTACTTATTTTGTCCGGTATTTGAAGGGAAACTTCTAAAAGTTCGTAACCTCGATACAAATGTAGAGAATTCTGGATACGCTGGCGATGAATTGAATCGTATTTGATCGACCAATGACTGGATATCGTTTGTGCATTTTTGAAAATTCATTTTTGAAGAAATTAAATAACTTATCCAATTTAATAAAACTTTGAGAAAATAAAGAAAAATGAGACACAACTTGAGTGAACGATAGTTCATTAGTAACTGAATATAATAAAAAAAAAAATAATCAACTTTAAAAATTATTGTAAATTTGTTTATCAAATTTTAGATAAAAAAACAGTGTAACCAACACGAGTAAAAAAGAAAAAAATATTAAATATTTTTTGCGTGAGACGAAATTTGGTAGTCAATCAGTGTGAAATTGTGTTACACGGTAAATCTGAGTGCTCCAAGGGGACATTCCCCCCTTGAACTTTTTTTTTTTCCCTGGAAAAGCTGGCTGTGAACATACAAATATATACTATATATACCTTTCCAAAAACCCGTTTCCGTGTGGGTGCCATGCCGTTGTCTGAATCTTTTTAACGTCCAATAGCTTGCACATGCCTTTAAAAACGTCGGATAAAAAGTTTGTTCCACAATCGGTTAGGATTGATTTCGGAATTCCGTATGTACATACGTAACATTCGACGAATGCCTGTGCTACAGTTGGAGCGTCAGTAGAAGATAATGCAATAGCAAGCGCGTAACGAGATAACTCGTCCTGCAAAGTTAGGATATACATATTCCCCATTAAAGTTTTCGGTAGTGGTCCTACGATATCAAGACAGATTCTTTCAAAAGGTTTAACTACTGTACTAGTAATTAACATAGGTTGTTTGGTTTTAACATGTGATTTGTTTTTCTGACATAGTTCACAGTGTTTAATATAACGTTTAACGTCTTTTTTAATGTTACGCCAGTCGTGATTAAGTTTTAATCGTTTTAATGTGCGTGATACACCGGAGTGCCCGCCCAAAGGTGAATCGTGGTGCTCGTAAATAATTTGTTGTTTTTCCTCGTCGGTAAAACGTTCACCCGTATATATTTTTACTACGATGTCGGTCGAACGAAACACGTACCGAAACATCGTTCGAATTCTTAAGAAGTTTGTTAATGAGGTAGGTCCGTCTATTTTGACAGTGGAAAAGGATTTTATTTGATTCGCAATACAATATTCACGAATATCGTATATGGCTTTATAAACAGTTTCCGCCTCCAATGGTACTGTGTGTGTTTTGGAAATGTTATAAAATATAATTAATTTTGTACCATCGGTGTAAGTACAGAACCGGTTTTCGTCGGTAAACTGTATTTCGTTAAAAGCAATATTTTCGGTAATTGCACGTATCGTCAGATGCGTAATAATTTTGTCTTCCGGAATCGTGACTATAATGTTTTCACTTTCCGTGACCTTGCTAACGTCGCCCTCAACCTCGAGAATTTTAGAATTAAATATTGGCTTATTCTCGGCTGTACGGAAGTCCTTGAACTCGGTATCGAAATTCGTAGATTCCGTTTGTATTATTCGTATACGCGATAAACAGTCGGCGTTCGAGTGTTCGGGTCCCGCCCTATACGTAATAGTATAATCGTAATCGGCTAGCTGCGACGATGCGTCTTTAATACCAAACAGGTATGTTAATGGTCGATGATCCGTTATAATGTTGAAATGACGACCATATAAATAAGGTCTGAAATATTTTACGGCCCAGACGATGGCTAATAATTCTTTTTGGATAACGCTATAGTTGCATTCGGCTTTGTTTAATGTCCTACTCGCGTATGCGATAGGTTGGTCTTTAGGAACGGTCCCTTGTGACAAGACGGCCCCTATTGCATATTGGCTCCGCAGTTAACGAGTTGTGTCCCGACCAAATTTCTCGTACACGAGTTGTGTCCCAATGATAAAAGTGGGGTACACGAGTTGTGTCCCGATGATAAAAGTGGGGTACACGAGTTGTGTCCCAATCATAAAAATGGGGTACACGAGTTGTGTCCCGATTAAAGTTTATTTAAGTTTACAAAATTTTTTATAAATTCGATTTTTTTCCATTTCAATGTTGTATAAAATATACCAACACATATTTTATAAGATATTTAGGTACTGAATAAAATTCGATTCTGTCGATTATTATTATCGCGTGGAGATAAGGTGTGCATGGAGCTACAACGATTGTCATTGTACATGTACATGTGTGTCTTGATCCTCTACTGCAAATGATAAGTGAGAACAACAAAATGCTTTTGGTAATTGATGGTTACAAGTTTTGTTTTCATAAATTATTAAAGTCCGAATTGCAAAGATGGAGATGTACTAAAACGAAATGTAAGTCTTTTATAAAAATTAATAACGTCAATGAAATAATTGAACGCAAAATTAATTAAATTTTTGCCTAGTATGTAATTTTATGAAAACTATTTGTGTATTTATTTTTGATTTTTATTTATATTTTATCAATTAGACGAAACAACATATAAATTATTGTTAGATTAAAATTTTCATTATACTAATATGACGTTTTTTATACTCATTTTTCGTGTTAAATATAATATTATATAAGATATACCTAACTTACCTACTTTTAATATTTTAATAAAAAAATTACTCAATGTGAATTTATAAAAATTGTTATACATTTATATTAGTTAGACCAAACTTGTGTGTAATCCGAAAAAAAACTGGGGGACACAATTCGTGTAACCCGAAAAAAACATAGGGACGCAATTCGTGTAACCCGAACAAAACTGAGGGACACAATTCGTGTAACCCGAAAAAAACATAGGGACGCAATTCAGTATTTGGGACACAACTCGTTTGCAGCCATTGGCTCGCGTCGGTCAATAAGTTGAACTCCCCGTTTTTCCAATCTGGATAGACCGGTAATGGTGGGTTCATTAAAGCTTTTTTAAGTTCCTCGAAACTATGTTCGCAGTTATCGGTCCATACAAATGGTACGTTTTTCTTAAGTAGGTAAGTTAACGGTTTTGCGATTTTCGCAAAATTGTCGACGAAACGTCTATAATAGTTAAGTAGTCCTAAAAATGATTTAATATCCTTTGCATTTTTCGGTCGAGGATATTCTCGAATACATTTTAATTTGTTTGGGTCCGGGGAAACTCCTGTTTCATTTATTACATGACCTAAGTACAATACTTCTTTCCTTAAGAAAGAACATTTATTAGGTTGTAATTTAAGTTTGTGCACGCGCAGCCTATTGAATACCTGTTCTAATTTTTTCTGGTGGTCCCTTAAAGGTCCATACAACACAAAAATCTTATATTTTTTTTTTGTCTATTATTATTATTACGAATTTGCATAAACAAAAAATGTAAATAAAAGTTGTCAACGGTGATTCGTTCTATAGTTACAGCGTTTAACAAATTACGCGTGACGTCATAAGATCCAACTCTACGGCGCACCGAGGCGGCGGCCGTGTGTTTTTATCCGGGAAAATAGACGCATTATCGGTTATCAAACTGTTCAACTGTTATTATTATTTTATTAGTGAAAACATTTTTATTTATACATAGAACCACGGTCTTAGAAGATTTAGCATGGACTAATCGTATAATTATCTTAATTCGTACTCCGTGGTGGTGGTATCTATCTAGTATCTACTTATTCTTATAAATCTAAATTAATTAGTGATTCTGTCGATTTATTATCGCTTTTGATGAACATACGTCTTGAATATTTTTTTCAATATCATTATTTTGTTTCATTTTCAAATATACTCTTGCTCGTGGTAAGTACCAACCAATATCAAAATAATATAATTGTGTAGAAATATATTTTATTTTATTCTAGTCCTACTTTAGCAGTTAGTAAATTTGATGTCAATTGACAGTTCTATTATTTATTTGTTTATTCCTCCTTATATACTTGGCAGTTAACGAGGTTTTATTTTATTTAGCATAATATACCATATCATAATATTTTTTAATAATTATAATGAAGTTATTATTATTTCATATATTTTTATTATATTATTGAAGCTACAATTTTACGGGATACCTTCATTATAATTTTTCATAAAAAGTTTTATTTTATAATTTTATTATTAAAATTAAAATTTTACAATTTAGATGGTTTTTATGCTAGGATTATTTACGCAATTTTTCTTATGTTTTTTGGTACCGGACATAAAATTTAAAAATTAATGATTAATATTTCGTTTATTTTGATTGCTAGTCAAGTTGTATGCTTATTGCTATAGCTTATAACAAAATATTTTTTTCTGTGAATAAGCTTTGAATTTTCATTTAACTTTAGATTGTGAAAATGACGCTGTGCTCTGTTTTTAATTGTAATGAAAGAAGTGAAAAGCAATCGTCATCTGGAGTTCATTTTCATGTGTTTCCATGTCGTTCAAAATCACCTACTAGGTTTCGAAGTTGGGTCAATTATTGTAAACGAAAAAACTTTAACCCCGGTAATGGCGCCAGAATTTGTTCAAAGCATTTTAAGTCTGAAGACTATAACCAGTCAGATTTATTACGACAACAATTAATGCCCAATATAAAAGTCAAAGTAAAACTTAACACAAATGCTGTTCCTACGGTTCCTCAAAATAAACCTTGCTCTACTTCAAATTCTTCAAATTTATCCGAACGAGAAAAAAGAAAAAGAAAAAAAGAAAAAAAAGAAATTATATCTTCTATAATGACAAGTACACCAAAAAAGTTAAAGCCCTCATTTAGGTCTTTTGAAAATAGTGAATGTAAATCGAGTGATGTTGATGATGACGATGATGTAGAAGGCGGTAATTTAGTGGCGATTACAAATGAATCATTTGTGGCTGGTAAACAAAACGAGATTAGTATACAATGTGAATTAGGTAGTGAAGTATTAAAAAGTCACCATGATTTATCATTAAATTTATCACTTGATGAGTTTTCAACTTCGGAGGATGAAAGTTTTGAAGTTTATGATGAGGACATCGAAGTACTTCAAACTGGAAAAAATGCCATAAGGAAATCTAAAGAAATAGAAAACGATTCGTGTTACATTGTTTTCTGGGAGTCTCTATCAATTTTATTTACACGTTGTCATTACTGTAATGCTAAAGTGGAAAATATTCATAATTATACCAAGGGAGCAATGTTGGCCGTACAAACTATATGTGAAAATAGACATATTTTCAAATGGACGTCTCAGCCATTATCTGATAAACGACTTGTAGGAAACATTTTAATGGGAGCTGCTTTAACGTTATCCGGTGTATTATTTAATCAAATGAAAACATTTTGTTCGTCTTTAAAACTTGCATTTTTTTCAAGAACAGTTTATGATAAAATCATTAACAACTATACAGCTCCTGCAGTAAAACTAATTTGGGATCAACACAGACAAAATAATATAAACGAACTAAAAATGGGTACAAATATTTGGTTAGCTGGTGATGGTCAATTTCACTCCCCCGGTTTTTGCGCCAAATACTGCACGTACTCAGTCATGGATGTCCGAAGCTCCAAAATAATAGATTTTAAAATTACTCAAAAAGGAATGGTTCAGGGTGATTTAGAAAAAATAGCATGCGAATTACTACTTCAAGAACTTGAAAAAAACGACGAATGTAACATCAATGTATTTTTGACAGATCGACATAAGGGAATTCGTTGTTATATTCGAACACATCATCCGAATATCGAACATGAGTTCGATGTTTGGCACTTATCAAAAAGTTTGACAAAACGACTAAAAACTCTAGAAAAAAATCATCATAGTGCTTTTATGTGGAAAACAAGTATAATAAACCACTTATGGTGGTCTGCTCAAACGTGCGATGGTAATGGAACTGTATTAGTTGAAAAATTTACATCAGTTCTGTATCACATTTCAAATATTCATCAGTGGAATGATAATGAACAGATAAAAAAATGTGAGCATGATCCACTTACCGATGAAGAAATAAAAAATAAACTCTGGATTCCAAAAAATAGTGATTCGTATTTTGCGTTAAAAAAAATTATTACTGCCAAAGATTTATTGAAAGATTTGCCTCATGCTAAACATTTTATTCACACTGGCCGCCTAGAGTCATACCACAACACACGTTTAAAGTACATGCCAAAACGTATACATTTTAAGTACGAAGGCATGTATATTCGATCAATAATTGCTATTTTAGATCATAACGATAATACCGATAAAAAAATAGTTGGAGATAAAATGGTTTATTCCAAACCTCTAGGACGGTATACAATAAAAAATACTTATGAAAACACCGAAGGAAATTGGAGAATAGACATTATGAACAAGGTCCATTTGATGGCAATAGAAGGCTCTTCGGGACCATTGAAACTACCAGAAAAAAATTTAATACCAAAAAATATTGTACAGACACCAAAGCCAGATATTGAAGAATTAAAATCAAAAAAGTATTCTAGGTTTAAGTACCTAGTGTAAATTATTACAAAAATAAGTATAGTTTAATATTGTTTTGAAATATTAAAAAAAATAATACTGTGTCTAGGATTTCTCCTATTATTCATATGTAAATTTACTGTAATATCGTGTGTTAAAAATTATAGGAATAGGCTCATGCTCAAATTATTTTTTATTTCTGGTGGTTTATTCCAATGCTGTCTTACACAAGTAAAAAAAAAAAATTAAAAAAAAAATTTTTTTTTAAAACATGCTTTTCTTAATTCTATTTAATACATGAACTAAAAAGTTGAAAATAAACTTACTTTTAAAACAATTTCTTAATGAAACTTCAAGGTTATCAAGATATTACTAAAAGTGTATCTAAAATGTATTTGTTGTAAAATTTTTAAAACTCGTGAATTACAAAAAACAAAAAGCATGTGGCACTTATGATAACTACTATGTAAAGTCACTCTACAACTGAATCATTAGATAAACTTTATGATAAGTATTTTAAAGATTATTGATCATACTTCCAATTTTGTAAGAGATATTCTTGACTCATAGGAGCCCCATGCTTTTCGTTTTTTGTAATTCACAAGTTTTAAAAATTTTGCAACAAATACATTTCAGATACACTTTTAGTAATATCTTGATAACATTGAAGTTTCATTAAAAAAATTGTTTTAAAAGTAAGTTTATTTTCAACTTTTTAGATCATGTATTAAGTAGAATTAAGAAAAGCATGTTTTTAAAAAAAAAATTTTATTTTTTTTATTTTCTACTTTTTAGTGATAACAATAAAAAATTAGAAAGTATAACTTAGCAGGTATTTCACTTAGAGACCCCGGACCGAGGGGATCTCAGTTTTTAAGGCCCCAGATGAATTTCCACCATTAGGGAACCAAAGCCCCCACACCCCCCCCCCCCACCACATTTTGTGTTAGCCCCGAATTGACAACTGGGTCATGTATTGTCACTGACCCTAGACCTCCATACAAAATTTGAGCCTCCTAGGTCATGTAGAAGTGATTTAAATTGAACTCGCAAGATTTGATGACAACAGAAAACATTGTGAGTTAAAGAAAAGCATGTAAAAAAAAAAAAATTCGAGAGAAATTAATTTTAAGTATTTTTGTACATTACGATTTACGATTTATTTATAGTTTTGAAGAATGTAAATTGATAAACTAACCAACTATTATTATTACAATAATATTATCCATTTCCAGTTTATTATTATTATTACTATTATTTTGTTTTAGTCTACTTTTGGATCAGTTGTTGTTCGTTATAGCGAGTGTAAAACCTTATCATTTTGAACCAGATTGTTCAAATGAGAGGGATTCAAACAATTTTACTGAAAATAATGATTTTGAAATTAACGTAGATAATCGAAGTAGTAAATTAAATTGGTGCAAATGTGGACAGTGCGTAGTTATGACGACGGATCAAAAAAGCGTCTGTTGTCAAGAAAGTGAAAAAGTAAAACAAGTTAGTGGAATAGCTGGTTGTGTGACACACAATGTTTTATTCAACAAACTAGTTTTAGATAAAGATGTTTTAAATATTTCTCGTCATAAAATGATTTTAAAGTCTAAAAAAAAACAGAAAAAAAAATGTTGTGTAAAATTGAACCACAAAATAAAGTCTGGCGATACTTGGCTTACAAACAGTTTATTTCGTGGATAAATGCATGGACAACGATTGGAAAGGGAAATAGGATAGTAATTCCATCATGTGTTATTTATAAAATAAGACAGACTTATCCAGAAGAAAATGGTGTTTATGTAGGATTTCGGCCCAACGATAAACTTCCTACCTAATTTCTGTATTTCTAATTACTCGTGTATGTACAAATATTATGTTTTTATTTTTTAATACAATACTTATAATAATACTAAATCAATTTAAATTGTTAACAATGTTTGTATACGTACTTGTTATAATAACAATAATAAGTTAATAAATAATAATGGTTAATACGTAATAAAATACATTGTTTTGTTACTCATATGAACCAGATGTTATTCGTCTTAAATAAATAATAGCATAGCATAGTATCATATCAAAAAGATAATAATTACATATTTAGAAAAATTATGTGAAAAACAAAAGTAAAGGAATCAATTTACTAAGAACAGTAAGAAGACACCCGATTAGTAACAGGCACGCGTGTACACGTTGCCGCCGCGAGTAGGATCTTATGACGTCACGCGTGATTTTAAAGACTTCGTAACTCGAAAACTATAGTATTTAACGCAGAAAAATATTATTGGTACCATTTTTTTAGTCAGATTTTTTGTGATTTTTAAAATAAAAGTCAATTTTGAGTGTTTTATGGTCCTTTAAGCTTGATCCGTGTACTACAATGTCGTCAAGATATGCGGTACACATTTCCTCAAGGCCCATAAGTACAGATTTCATTGCACGTGTAAAAGTAGCCGGAGCTGAACTCAGCCCGAAAGGCATGCGTAAAAATTCATAGTGACCGGATTTCGTAGAAAAAGCTGTTTTATGGGTATCAGCAGGGTCTATATGCAACTGATGATACCCTGAAGCCAAATCCAACGTACTGAAGTACTTGGACGATCCTAGGGATTCTAATACCTCTAGTAAATTTGGGAGGCCATAAGCTTCATTCTCGGTTACTTCGTTAAATTTTCGGAAATCTACGCATACTCGTAATTTGGGTTTCCCTGTCGGATCTAGATTTTTCTTTTTCACTACTACGAGTGGAAAGTTAAAAGGTGATTTAGAATCTCGTATAATATTGTTATGTTTCATTTCTTTAATTTGTTTTTCAATTTCTTCTTGGTACGCCCAAGGTAAACGATACGGTCGTATATTAATTGGTTTTGTACAACGCGGTGTGTTTATTGTGTGTGTCACGATTTCTGTGGCGCTCAAATAGTCGCCCGGTAGGTAAAACAGGTATTACATTCTGTTATATATGAGGCTAGTACTACCTCGGTACCCCCGCTAAAGTTAGGTATGCCGCGCAAGGCGGAGTCAATTCCTAATGTTATGCTCATGACTGTCGTTTGTAAAGTTTGCGGGTTATATTTAACTACTGCCCAACACCTCGGACTCTCAGACCTATACTAAATAATTGCTTGTTAAAAATAACAACTTACAATGTGTTACTCATTGCGATTTTTGTCTGGTCCTGATTGCTTGCGTGCTGACTCTAACTTCAGGACTCAATGATGACTTTCTATTTTTTTATTGGTAAAAAAGGCATTAAATCATTTACTAAAATTTCTTACTAATGTTTTATTTAATCTGAATAATATCACAAAATTGATTTTCTGGAAAAACAAATGGATCAATCCTATGTTTTATTGGTTTTTGTATTCTAAAAATGTATACATACTTTAGATTAATTACTAATTTGTAAGACTTTTATTAAACCTATATCATGCTATGTTTGTGTATCCGATATCTTCTATGGAAAACACACAAATATTGAATCGTTCTTTAAACTTTAGAAAAAAATGTCTTCAACGAACTAAGAACGTTTTACTAAAAAATTATGTAGATTATACAAATAGTTGGTAGGTAGGCTATTTATTAGATAGGTAATAGGTAGTACCTACTTGGGTAAATAACTAGATTAATAGATTAATGTGATTTATAAACAAATCAGTTTTAAAAAGATTTTGAGTGAATGTATTTAAATACAGATACAAATACATCCATTCAGAAAGTATTTAGAATAATTTTTAAATTAAGTATCTATTTGACAGTCTTGTAAATGATACTTTTAAAATTGTATTTGAATACAGATACAAATACATCCATTCAGAAAATATTTAAAATAAATGTATTGTATTTAGACTACTTTTAAACTGTATTTAAATACAGATATAAATAAGTACATCCATTCATTAAGTATTTCAAATACCTTTAAAATACTTTTAAGAAAAAGTTTTTAAGAACAAATACAAATACTTGGCATGTATTTAAATACTTTTTTCATTTTACTATTAAATGTATGCCAAGTAAGTGTATTTCTTAAATAGGTGCTGTTTTTTAATTGATGTATTTATAACTGTATTAAAATACCTACAATTTCAAAAGTATTTTTTACAAGACTGAAAAAAATTGAGAAAATATGGGAGATTTTATATTGCCTAATTGGAAAAACTATTATGGTTAAGTACCTACCTCTTTAGTATTTATATTCAATTATTGTAATAGTTAATAAATAATAATTGGGTATCTAAAAAACATAACTATACCTAAGTGTCCGATTTATTTGTTGGATATGGATTCCAAGTAGGATTACATCCATTGTAATAAAATAGTATTAATATGATAGGTATACTATGTTAATTTAATTTTTCATGTAATAAACAAAAGAACAAAGAATGCGACGAATGATTATTAAATTAATTATCATTTAATATTAATATAATTATTAATCACACTCTCATAAAATCATAACACACTCATAATTATTGATAACACGTAGATTTTATATGTGTTAAAATCATGATTAACATATCACATTCATTTGGTGGTATAATTCAGTAACACGGGTCAGTACTTCAAAATTAACAATATCGTGTTATTTAGCAGTATTACACTGTGATTATAACCATGTGTTATATTAACACATCTCAATACTAGTCACCCTGGGCAGCTTTGAACAATGTTTGGAGAACGAATAATGGAAGTGAAGCGGTCAATTCTGAATTCAAAACTGAGAACCGATCGCCACATCCCAACATATTTTAATTTTTGAAATGTGTCAAAAATATACAGGTTGATACATATTCAAAAATCAATTCAGTAGATTTGGAAACTAATAAAAAAAGTGAAAGCATAAATCAGAAATTTACTAAAAATAAAATACAACAGTATTTGAAAAAAACAAATTGACTCGCTGACATTTGTGAAATGTGTATCATACAAATATGAACCGGTATAATATTATAAATGTATTAATTTTCTTCGTTGAATGTGTTTTTTTTTTAAAATGTAACCATATTATAATTGGATGTGTAAGTGTAACTATAAACTAACTAACTATAAATTTGTATTTTGACGTAATGTATTTAGACCGTTTCATTTTTGTATTTAGCATTATAATATGGAACTATGTCAATATTTAAAACTTAAATTTAACCTCCCCCTTTAAATTATCCCTAGAGAAATTTTACCCCCGGTAAATATTCCCACGTGAAATTTTATCCCCCTCTAAATTGTTTCTAAATAAAAAAAAAGTTAAATTATATAAATATGATCAATAACTCAAATAAGTATATTATTATATTAATATAAAGGTCTTTATTAAAATTCAAGTTGTTCGTAACCGATTGTGTATAAATGTCAATGTTTAATAATCTAAAATGTTTATGTTTGAGTGTAGAATAATTATTAAAAGTTACATACAATGTCTTACTAGATATTGTAAGAAGAGAGTCATCTAACAAGTAACATAATAATATTAAAAACAATTAGTTATGAATAATTTAAAATTAAAAACAATCAAAATAATCAAAAATACAAATGAATAGGTAATAAAAATAACCAAAACAATGAAAAATACAAACTAAGAGTAAAAATAATAAAAACAATTAAACATGCAAATTACAAATTACAAACTACAAATTAATAAAATATTTATATTAAGTTCATACAGCTGTCATTCATTATCATTTGTGATTGTCAGATAAATATCATCATCCTGAAAGCAAATGATATTATTAGATAACTGAAATGCAGTGAGTATACCAATATTAGTTTAATCATTATTTTGTAATTATTAAATAATTTAAATAATACATTTATAGTCAACCAATAATATGTTTATAGGAATAAATATTTAAATAATACATTTGACTTACACTTGACTAAGATAAATATGTTTATCATTAATATAAATTTATTAACTAATATTTTTTTAGAGAAAAGTTGTTTCATCTGTCAAGTCTTTTTGTTACACACTGCATACTATATTTACTATATAGTTAATTTTATATTAGAATTAAAAATTACTATTTTGCTTAGGGTTTATTTGACTATGCATCAATGTTGCCGGCCTTAAAGTGATATTACAACGTCTCGTTACAATGGGCTACGTTGGGCAGTGGCGTACATTCAAATTTGCTCTGGGGGAGGTTTAAAAAAAATAACCAGCACCAAAACTTTCTCTTTGCAACTACCCATTTTCCTAACAATCAAACACATTACACGTATACATATTAATAGGCAAAATAGTAAAACAAATACAAAGGTTTACGTAACTCATGGCAGTTAAATATTATTTAATATGCACATAGTAAGTACAGAATATTATAAATATTATATTATTAATTATTTATAATAAAAATTCTATTGATTGTTATATTCTAAATTCGAATGATTTTTAAAGTCTTCCAATGCATGTTTCCAATCATCATATTTTTTTAATACAATTGCTCCCAATTTTTGGTTATTAACACCGGCTTCATTTTTAGTAAAAGCAACACAATATTTGCAATACGCACCATTGTTTACTTCTGAATAGGCCAACCAGGGAAAGTTAATTAGCCATTTATATTGAAATTTCAACGTCAAAACTTTTTGTTGTTTACCGACTACTGATATTTTGATAAGAAAATTGTAATTAATATCAGGGACCCAAATTTTGCTCAAAATTTCTTCTATTTCACTTTGCGTTAACAATTTATTTGTGTAATGTGCAATGTCAAAAATATTATAACTGGAAGATGTACGATTAATATCTGTAGTCGAAGATGTAAACTGAGTGATAGGTGTATCAGTTGCAGATGCAGTTGATGGTAATGAGGAACTAGAGGAACTTATAACTGTTTGAGTTGCATTTAATGAATTTGACAATGAATTCATTATTGAGGGTGGTTTCGAAAAAAAATATTGCAGTTTCGATTGATTTTTTTCAGCCATGATTACTATTTATTTTACCTTCAAAACCTAAAATATATCGAAATCGAATGATAATGATTATGCTGTGATAATAATAATTTTTAACTTAACTACTAATTTACTAAATTTATTTTTTAATCAACGTTAAATTAACGAATTAATTTTTTTATTTGTAAGTTAATTTATTTTGTTTTTCATTTTTTTACATTTCATTATTTGAGTCTATTTTGTTGCCATGTCAAAATTTCAATAATATAGACATAATATTATGATATAGTTTGCCGACACTAAAATCTAAAAATAAACAAAAAAAAAATAAATCAATTACCTATTGATTTTATGGTTTACGGTTTTGTGAGATTATTAATTATTATTAAAAATTATTATTAACAGTATTCACCTTGATAGTTAAACATTAAAATTAAAAATACCTACTCAATACTCATCGTATTATGATGTACACAAATAATATCTGTTTGAAAGACAACTAAAATATATAATACTTATTTATTATTATTTATTACTTATTACTTATGTGATAGGTAACTTCTGTACTTAAAAATACAATATATACTATATCTATATGTGTATGCATATTAACTTAACTGAGTTAAAAAAAAAACTCAAAGTCTTGTGTGTTTATAATGAGTCGGTCGAGATAAAGACAATATTAATATGTATTTATATCCGCACGCAACTAACTGACTGTGTACGATCAAAATAATGTCTATTTTGATTGATATACCATATTATACGGCACCCATAATTTCGTTATGAAATCTTTTTTCGTTGTTGGTTTGGTTTAATGTTTACTGTTTGCTCAATAGTCATATTATAATGACGTATTTTTGTGTATTCACGGTTGATTAATAATAAGAAATTCATCAATAATATCACATTATTTTTTTTATTTTTTATTGGTCCTGGGGGGGTTTGAACCCGAACCCCCCCCCCCCCCCCCCCCCGTATGTACGCCACTGACGTTGGGTTACTTTCATTTTCTATACTCTGTTCAAAATAACCTTGCCCACTCGATCGACGAAAACTCGTCGAATTCGAGCATGTTGCCACAGTCGGCGCTGATGTCGGCTGTCGGTAGCGACGGGCAACGGCAGCGGTCGACAACTAACGACCGATCACAGCGCTCCTCACTCGCCAGGTGGGTCTGGCGGCTGCCGGTGGCTCAGTGGAGTGCGCGAAAGTGGTCAACGTTATATTGACAGAGTATAACAGTGAACCATTTCTCTTAAAATAAAATTTGCATTTCTTATTAGTGCAACACCAACGCTCGACATCATTGGCTGACATTTTGTGAAAACGATACCTAAAATTATCAACATGGATTTTTTTTTTTTTTCACTAATTGAGTATTCATTTTGAATTTTCAATATAAACTACAAACTTTAAAGTAGCTATCTCTCAACTCTAAGGCACTTGATATACTAAATCGCTAAGATCGTAAATCGATAAGAGTACCAGACTTAAGATAAAATGTTCCTAAAATCATCAAATATAAACCAATTCGTGTTTAACAAATGACTAAACAAGACTTGTCAGGAGTAATGTAGGTAAAACAATTTGACAATGTAATGTCGGTTTCACACTATTGAATCTTTCGTTTACCCTGTAAGATACGATTCACATCTGTTCAATAATGATGTACTTGCCATCAATTTAATCACCATATTAGTTATTTTAGGAGGAAAAATGTATCGGTGGACAGGACAGTTTAAAATATCATTAAAATTTAAAATAGGTATAGGTAGGTATATTGACATTTTTTGTCCCACATAACAAATTATTTTTAAACAATTGTTTGGATAGAAGAAGAGGGATATTTTAATAAATTATGGCCCGGATTTATACGGAACAATTGCAGTTTAGCTACCACGAGATTTTTTCAAATTTTTTTTTCGAAACCTAGGTAAATCAACGTTTTAAAAATGATGGTGCCAAAAAAAAATTGCGCAAACTCTTAGTTTTTGAGTTATAACTGTTAGAAATTCAAAAACTCCTAAATTTTGAATTTTTTTTTGTGGTAGACTTATGTATTTTGACTATTTAAAAACGATGGTGCAATCAGAATTTGTCGATCGAATTTAGTTTGAAAGTTATAGCGGTTTTAAGTTATGAAAGTTAAAAGTTGCAGAGATCACGAGTGTATTGGCACTCGTCGCTACGCTCCTCGGCGCCGTCGCTCCGCTCCGCAAATCGAAAATATCCCCCGATTTGTTGTGTAAAACCACCTCAGGTGAACCTCGGAATTAAACAAAGTTGTTTTTTGCCAATTACAGAAACATTTATAATTACGATATTTGGATTCAGAGAAATTATATATCTGAAAAATATAACCGGAGCAGGTAAGGCGCAACTACCTCACTTGGCGACTTGGTTCAACAAAAAAAATTTTTCTTTAAAAATCCAAAATTTTTAACTTAAAACCGCTATAACTTTCAAACTCAATTCGATCGACAAATTCTGATTGCACCATCGTTTTTAAATAGTCAAAATACATAAGTGTACCACAAAAAAAATTCAAAATTCAAAATGCAATATTTGGGAATTTTTGAATTTCTAACAGTTATAACTCAAAAACTAAGAGTTTGCGTAATTTTTTTTTGACACCATCATTTTTAAAACGTTGATTTACCTAGGTTTCGAAAAAAAAATTTGAAAAAATCTCGTGGTAGCTAAACTGCAATTATACCACATATTTTTGTGTAAACTGTAATAATAACTAGTATTTTCTGCTAGGTATAAATAAAATTTAAATTATAAGTAGATCTATACTCTATTCCACGAGAATTGACCCACTCGCTCGACAAAAACCGGTCGCGGCCCCGCAGGCTGGTCCGTCTTTGGAGCGCTAGTGGTGATCCGGTGATCGTCGCCAATAGCAACTGCCTACTTTGACGTATACATTTATCGTAACTGCGTACACACAATCGGAGGTCCTGATGCAGTTATTATATGAATTCGCTAGAATAGGGCCTGATATCAACGACATGCAA
The DNA here is from genome assembly GCA_949089665.1 of Macrosiphum euphorbiae. Lineage (NCBI taxonomy): Eukaryota > Metazoa > Arthropoda > Insecta > Hemiptera > Aphididae > Macrosiphum > Macrosiphum euphorbiae. Next base: position 53,732,986 of record CARXXK010000002.1, read on the forward strand.
AAGTTTCATGATAAATGTCGACTGATATATCAAAAACAAAAATGTACGATTACCACTATAATGTTATGCAGAAACACAATGGGGACAAAATTAAACTCATGTATACTGAAAAAAGTTAATATATTAATTTAATATCATTATTACAGATGCACTAGTGTATCATGTTGATACGGAAGATTTTTATGAGGACTTGGTGGCTAACCGTAGTTTGTTAGACCGGATAAACACTGCTAACCTGTCCAGTGTAATGTAGCAGAGAGAAAAAAGTCCCGGAGTACTTATCTGATGAAGTAGATGCTAACATAATCTTCGACGACAATGTTAATAACCAGATAGGTACATCGTAACTGCACATACACAATCGGAGGTAATGATGCAGTTATCATATTGTTAAGTTGCTTTTTATAATATTATAAAGACAGAAGAATTAATATATGTAACATATGATTTAATATAAAATAATAAAAAAAAACATAATAGGTACTTATAACCTCCCTAGGTAACAGTACAAGTAAAATAAAATACATGAAACTAGATAACAATTAAAAAAGTAGTTAAATGTAACAATTTGAAAATATTTAAAACAAAGTTGTTGTTGCTGCGGCCCCTGCCGTGGTCTAACAACCGACGAGGACGCGCCCGACGATGCCGCAGGTACCACGGAGGGGGAGTCTGATAAAATGTACAAAAGCTTAGCACGTGAAAAAATAAATAATAGGACAAACTTACCACAATTCCTCGCTAAGTGACCCACCTGTTGGCATCTGTAACATCCTGAAACGTACAAATCATGTTTAGTGTTATACTTGGCTTATGCAATACGCATGTGCTTTTTTTTATTAGGTACTTACGTCGGGCGTTTCCTCCCGAACGGCGCACGGGCACAGCATTGTGGTACACGGGTACATTATACACCCGCATACCACGGCCGTTGTAATGGTGGCTAACGGTGTCTTTCGGCATGCTAGATTTAAAAAAAAAAAATTGTTTTATTCAAATAGGTATGAAATTGTTCGATACATAACCTAAGAAATATTATTTTAATACTATAACCGACGTGTACTCACTTAAAGGATGTTTTGAGAAATGATTGATAAAAACCAAACAACATGCAGCTGGCAATGCATTAGGTGTCTCTTGACGAGATAAAAATAGCAGCCAATCAGAAAATTAGATTTTGTCGACTTATTTGTTATAACCGTGAAAACATAACAATGATTACATTGATTACAATGAAGCCTAACATAAAACACCTGATAACTGTTCTCTATAATTATCAAAAATTACAATTTTGTTACCTCCTGTATGCTTTTTCAGATTTGAACGGCCGTTTTGAGCACTTTTCGCTGTAGGCGGATTGTCCGTTCGGGAATCGACTTTCACCCGAGATGACTGATAGCTAGACACTCAAACTCAGAATCCGAATTTCCGATTTCAACACACACACTCCAGAACCGGACATACACGCCCGGGGCGTCGTCTGCGATCCTCGGATGGCCTACCTGGCTGGCTGTGTCGTACGATCGACTTGAATCGCCTGATTTACGACTAGACACTCTTCCAAGTTAAAAAATTACCGCTTAACCAGTGCTGCCAACACGAGAAAACACATTACCCGACGACCCCGCTTTCCCGCCGCAGGCCGGATCAACAAACGCCAGAATCTAGTCTCTTATATTATAAAACGAGGTTAGTCTCCTGTTTTGTCCGACAGGCGCGACGCTGCAAAAAAGGAACGCCAATGAGAAAATTCCGTCGCCGCGGCCCCGCGTTATCACTTCTTATCTTATCATTTCGCCGATTTTTGAAATTTACGAAAATTTACTCTTTTCACACGATTTCGACTGTTTTCTATCGTTTTTCGCACTTTTTTATACTCGATTCACGTAGCTCGCGATCTCTCGAAAACGCCGGTGGGCGGTTTATATCCGTGCGCCGTCCGTAGCCGTCGCAATGTACGCTCCCGGCCGGACTTTTTTCCCAATTTTTTTCGTTTTCTCCGACAGTTTCGTCTTTTCGCACGCCGTTCGTGCCTGAATCGTGTAGTTGACGTCTTTCTAAAGCCGTATATATACGCTTTTCTTATGAAATCGGTCGGTTCGCTTCGCAATCGCGTTTAGAAATGAGGCCGGCGACCGACCGACCGTACGCGTATATATAGGTACATGTATATACGTGTATAATTTAATTTTTGCCAATTGATTTAATAATTATTAACGGAAAACGCTTTTCACGGGCTCCGTTAAATATATATATGGGAGATGCGCGTATTACAAGCGAATTCTATGCGATTACATCGATGTACATCGAATATATTGGCTTACGTCGCTCCGTAGACGCACAGCTTAAGTGTTGATGTTTTGACCGTATTTCACATCTCAAATTGTGTCCGAGTAGGTTAGGCGTTAGGTAGGAAACACGTAGGTCCCAGGTTCAAATCCGTCGAACGCTCTCAGGGCGTCATTGCCGTATATGGTTAAAGGTCTATTCACACTAGCGGTCTCGGTTCGGTCCGGTCGCGGTCAGGTCAAAATCGGTAGTAAGTAATCCAACGGCATCGTACACACTATCGGTCACGGTCAAATCACGGTCAGGTTCGGACAAGTCTCGACCGGTCGATGCACGATCAAGACCGCCGCGATCACGAGCTTTTTGATCGTGACTGCCAAGTGTGAATCAAATACAATCAGTTGACAGTCACATGTGTCGTCAAAATAGTATAGTTAAATAGGTAATTAAAACATTATACTACAAAAAATTCTCCAAAATGGATGATGAATTTTTCATAGAATTAGTGCGTGAAAATAGTGAGCTGTACGATTTTTCACATCGTAAATATAGTGATACAACTTTTAAAAACAATTTGTGGAAAGAAATTGGGGAAAAAATCCAACAAGGTAAGGTTAATTTTAATATTTATTTTTATTTTTATTATTTTATAATATTTATGAATCTGATATTCTGATTTGAAAATATACTAGGGTATATTATAATATACCTATGTCCTATGTTATCATATGAATTATTCCAAAATTAATACTTTATAATTTACGAATAAATAATTGTTTTTATAATAAAATATTAATTACATGAAAAAATATATATTATAAACAAATAAGAAGTTAATAATATTTATAAATAAATATCAAACGATAAAATCAATATTGAAAAATTACATACTATTTTATTTTTTTAAGTAGGTACATACAAATTACAAAACTAAACTTCCCTACACTAATTTTAATCTAAAAAATGTATATTAAATATATATGTACATTTTTTTTCAAATACATCTGTATTGCCAGTCCACTGATCCTTCTTTGGAATTAAAATAGTCGGTAAACTTTTCTCTGACATCGAATGCTGCAGTTTGGGCATTAATACCAATTGATGGTAAATTGTTAAAAATAGTAGTTTGATCAGGAGAATCATTACAAGAATCATTTTCCAATAATGACATTCTATTATTGCGTAAAAAATTGTGCAAAATGCAGGTCACTAAAATTATGTTCTCTATGTAACCTGGTTTGGAAACAATCGTTCTAAAATAAATTCGAAACCGTTGGGCTAATATACCGAATGCATTTTCTACTACACGTCTTCCGCGGCAATGTCTGTAATTATAAATTTTTTTGTTTACGGTTAAATCTTGTCGAGATTGAGGGTACGGTCGCATCATGTATGTTTTGAGCGGAAAAGCAGAATCTGCGATAATAACATGAGGTGTAGAAACACAAGATCCTGGCAATTGTTTGCTTCCAGGAACATCTAGCGTACCATTGCTCAATGCTTTCCCTAGTTGTGAATTAGCGAAAATGCCTCCATCGCTATTCTTTCCAAATGATCCAATATCTACTGAAATAAATCTATAGTCAGCATCTACCAGTGCAAGTAAAACTACAGAAAATGTTCTCTTGTAGTTGAAATAGTTGGACCCACTATTGGCAGGAGCAGTTATTTGCACATGTTTCCCATCCAAGGCCCCGATGCAATTTGGGAAATTCCATGCAGACCAAAATTTTTTAGCAATTTCTTCCCATTGTTCTTTATTAGGTGTTGGAATGTACTTGGAAAATAATTGATTAATTATTGAATCACATACACCGTGCACAATCGAATGGACTGTTGAATGTCCCATGCGGAAACTGAAGGCGATTGTCTGAAGAGAATCACCTGTTGCTAGATATCTGAAAACAAAAAGTGTACCAACTCATTTCACTACATACGTCAGAATTTAAAAAATAATAAAATTTATATAAAATTAAAATAATAATACAAAATTTTTTTTGACCTAAAAAAAAATCATTTATTTTGAGTCCAGACATTTTTTCTAGTCTCTTAAAAACATTATTTATTTGGTCGTTTTAGATGCTGTAAAATGCAAACTACGCTGGGAGTCTCTGCGCTCTCAATACCGAAAATTTATGCGCAACCAAAAGCCAAAAACAGGTGATCCCGGTGGCTCACACTCATCATGGAAGTATAGTGAACATATGGCATTCCTTCATCCCCATATGAAAGATAAGCAAAGAATATCTTCCGTACAATATTCAGAAGAGACACTAGATGATGAAGATGAGATACCACTGGAATCGAACGAGCCAACACCTCAGTTTGCATCTCAAAATCCTAATAATAAGTCACCAACCACAAATGAGAGTCATGGGGCCTGGAAATCCAATCTGGGCGGTAAAAGAAAATTACCTCCAACAGAGACGGCAAGTAGTACACTCATGAAGCACTTGATAAACTCAGAAAAAAAGGAGAAAGAAGTATATGAAATTGATCTTTTTTTTGACACGATGAAGAAGACGGTCAAGAAATTTACTGTTGCAGATAAATTGCAAGTCAAACGGAAAATATTTAATATCGTAACTGATATAGAAGGGAAGTATGTAGGTGAACAACAACCCCAGCGATCGTTCGAACAACATTCTCAAAATAGACAATATAGATTCACCTCATTTCCGCAAACCAATCAAGAACAGTTTTTCGATTTGCAATCAAACACTCATCTACAGTTTGTTTCTCAACAGTCGAATACTCAACAACAGTTTGTTCCTCAACAGTCAAACACTCAACAACAGTTTGTTCCTCAACAGTCATCCTATCTGCAGGCAACCAATCCTTGTCACGAAGAAACTAGCAACCAATCTACTTCTCGACCCTCTTCTGTTGATAGTGTTCAATCTTACCTAAGTAGTTATAATCCAAATACTCAAAACCATCAATCATAATTTATATAAATTTAATATTTTTATTATTAAAGTACGAGTATAATTATAACAATAACATGTATTGTTCCTTATGTTCCAAAATATAAATGCATTATTTCTAACTTGATATGTTTTTTTTTTTTAATTTTTATGATAACTACATATATAAATTATATAGTTATTAACTACATTGTTTTTAAAATTATGTACATATGTTAAAATATGTAAATAAGGCACGTTAAAACATACAAAAATAAATAATATTAAAATTTAGGTTGAAGTATTTACTTACCGTAAACACACAGATAGTTTTTCTGTAGGTGAAATAGATTTTCGAAATGATGTGTCCTCTTTTTTCAATCCATTTTCAATTTTTATGGAGAATAATGAATCGTTCTTTAAACTTGAGAAAATAATTTCTTCAACGAACTAAGAACGTTTACTAAATTATGTAGGCAGATTATACCCAAAGTTAGTAGGCTATTTATTAGATAGGTAATAGGTAGTACTTGGGTAAATAATTAGATTGATATGATTTATAAACAAATCAGTTTTAAAAAGTTGTTGAGTATATGTATTTAAATACAGATACAAATACATCCATTCAGAAAGTATTTAGAATAATTTTTAAATTAAGTATCTATTTGACAGTCTTGTAAACTATGCTTTTAAAATTGTATTTAAATACAGATACAAATAAGTAAATCCATTCAGAAAGTATTTCAATTACATTTAAAATACTTTTAAGAAAAAGTATTTAAGAACAATTACAAATACTTGGCATGTATTTAAGTACTTTTTTCATTTTACTATTCAAATATATGCCAAGTAAGTGTATTTCTTAAATAGGTACTGTTTTTTAATAGATGTATTCGTCACTGTATTTAAATACCTACAATTCCAAAAGTATTTTTTACAAGACTGAAAAAAAATAAGAAAATATGAGAGATTTTATATTGCCTAATTGGAAAAACAATTATGGTTAAGTACCTACCTATTTATATTCAATTGTAATAGTTAATAAATAATAATTAGGTATCTAAAAAACATAACTATACCTAAGTCTCCGATACTTAGGAGATATTACTTGTTGGATATGGATTCCAAGTAGGATGACATCCATTTTTTTTGAGTATGCGATGAATGCTTATTAAATTAATTATCATTTAATATTAGTATAATTATTAATCACACTCATAATTATTGATAACACGTAGATTTTATATGTGTTAAAATTATGATTAACATATCACATTCATTTGGTGCTATAATTCAGTAACACGGGTCGGTACTTCAAAATTAACAATATCGTGTTATTTAGCAGTATTACACTGTGATTATAACCCTGTGTTATATTAACACATCTCAATACTAGCCACCTGACGAGGAGAGACCGCTAGACACTCAGTCACAGTTTTCGGATTGCATGCCTCATCGTGTTACCCGACCGTTGCACGTCGTCCGCTATACGACGAACTCGGATTGCCTATCGGGTGACTGACTTCCTAGACACTCAAAAATTGCGGCAGCTATATGACTTAATTTCTTTTTGAATTTCCCGTTTTTTCACTTACATCTAGCATGCGACGTGGGTCATGCATCCAATCCGCCATACACACATGCCCTATAACTCATAGATTTGCATAGAGCGATGATTGATGGCTAGACATTCGATTACAATTATTCGCAATTTCTAATTTCTTATATAGTCAACAAAACAGAACCGGGCATACAGCGGGGCACGGTATTACACCAGACGAGCAAAGACCACTCTACACTCCAAGTCGCCGTTTTCGGTACGAATTAATTGCTTTTCGAATTTCCCGTGAAACGATTTTCACTCGACCACCTCGAAGGCGCCGGAGACGGCTTCCACAACGCCCGGAATCGAGGCACAAGGGCAGCTAGTTACATTTATAATATAATTATAATTATTATGTTTATATTTTCCTTATAACGCGGTGCGCGCTCTATTGACAGTTCTAGTGAACTAATTCATAACGTATCGTAATATAGGCAAGTTGCCAAGATGGTCTCTCTATACTATCTATACTCAATTGTACATAGTTCACAGCTCTTTTGTGGTGTTGTTAAGAATGAAGTGATCGGTTGCAAATAAGGTCAACACAGTTCTGTATTAATAGCCCTTTATTTAACTATGAATAATATCTTACGACATTAATAAAACGATCGGTGCGAATAGGAGGCATTACCGAACTTGGAAAAAGACAAGTAGGTTCTCTGGCGGTTCCGACTTCCGCGACTCCAGGCGGGATATCGGACACGACATTCTCCTCCTCCCACACGACGCCGTCGGCGTGCCTAATAACCCTCGTCGTCCGTGTCCGGCAGGCGCAAATTGCAACCGTCCTCGTCCGACAACTCGTTCTCGACGACCTGGTCTTCGTCCCGTCTATTTGTGGCTGCCACTGGTGTATTCCCGCAGAATGGTTCGATGGACTGGAGCATGCACTTACTTTGTTGACCGGCATTCGTTGACACCTCGCTGACTAAAATTTACAAAAGCTTAGCACGTGAAAAAATAAATAATAGGACAAACTTACCACAGTTCCTCGCTAAGTGACCCACCTGTTGGCATCTGTAACATCCTGAAACGTACAAATCATGTTTAGTGTTATACTTGGCTTATGCAATACGCATGTGCTTTTTTTTATTAGGTACTTACGTCGGGCGTTTCCTCCCGAACGGCGCACGGGCACAGCATTGTGGTACACGGGTACATTATACACCCGCATACCACGGCCGTTGTAATGGTGGCTAACGGTGTCTTTCGGCATGCTAGATTTAAAAAAAAAAAATTGTTTTATTCAAATAGGTATGAAATTGTTCGATACATAACCTAAGAAATATTATTTTAATACTATAACCGACGTGTACTCACTTAAAGGATGTTTTGAGAAATGATTGATAAAAACCAAACAACATGCAGCTGGCAATGCATTAGGTGTCTCTTGACGAGGTAAAAATAGCAGCCAATCAGAAAATTAGATTTTGTCGACTTATTTGTTATAACCGCGAAAACATAACAATGATTACATTGATTACAATGAAGCCTAACATAAAACACCTGATAACTGTTCTCTATAATTATCAAAAATTACAATTTTGTTACCTCCTGTATGCTTTTTCAGATTTGAACGGCCGTTTTGAGCACTTTTCGCTGTAGGCGGATTGTCCGTTCGGGAATCGACTTTCACCCGAGATGACTGATAGCTAGACACTCAAACTCAGAATCTGAATTTCCGATTTCAACACACATACGAGAACCGGACATACACGCCCGGGGCATGGTCTGCGATCCGACGTAGTCGGATTGCCTACCTGACTAGCTACTTGCATACAAGCGACTTACACCCCCACTGCATCGGATCCGCCGCAGTCGGATTGTCCGTTCGGGAATCGTCTTTCACCCGAGATGACTGATAGCTAGACACTCCTCAAACTCAGAATTCGAATTTCTGATTTCAACACACACACACTCCAGAACCGGACATACACGGCCGGGGCGTCGTCTGCGATCCTCGGATGGCCTACCTGGCTGGCTGTGTCGTACAATCGACTTGAATCGCCTGACTTACGACTAGACACTCTTCCAAGTTCAAAAATTACCGCTTAGCCAGTGCTGCCAACACGACAAAACACAATACCCGACGACCCCGCGTTCCAGCCGCAGGCCGGATCAAAAAACCCAGCCCGTGGCGAAACGACAAAGATGCACCACCGCCCACACAGTCTTTCTGCCGTAGGCGGGATGACAAACGCCCGAATCTAGTAATATTATAAAGACCGAAGAATTAATATATGTAAAATATGATTTAATATAAAATAATAAAAAAAAAACATAATAGGTACTTATAACCACCCTAGGTAACAGTACAAGTAAAATAAAATACATGAAACTAGATAACAATTAAAAAAGTAGTTAAATGTAACAATTTGAAAATATTTAAAACAAAGTATTATTTATGTCAACAATAAGAATAAATACCTATTTAATAATACATAATACCACTATGGTAACATTATTAGGAAAATACAATACCTGTATCATTATATAACAATTAAAAATATGACTAAGTATAAACAATTTAAATAAAAAATTAATAATTATAACCTATTTACGTAGGTAAATTACATTAAGATTGATAAAATTGTAGTAGAACGGCTTTCTCCATGGCTGCGGATATGGTCCAATTTCCCTTTGGACATAATATCTATCATTTTGGTGACCGGTGCTTGGAAAAACATCAAGAGGTCCTGTTATTCAAGGAGCTGGACATTTTGTTCAATTAGATGAGTGACTAAAATTCGTTATGATCTTGATATGACATATCTAATATAATAAAATTAATAATTTATATTATATTTTAAAACAATTAAAACAAGTTTAATTACCATTTACCCTGAGATTACCCGTACTTGATTAAACTCAACTGAATACTGATTTCCCTGAAATAAATTATGACATGATTACTAATGGATAAATTATAGAAAATTATTATGGATATATTATAAAAATTACTCCAATATTATATATGGTTTATATTTTTATAAAACTATTTTAAGAAATAATATCTTTATAGTATAATATAAACCCAGAAACTACGAATTAAAATTTTGATTTAGATACATAAAAAATGTTAAGAAAATTACCAGCTAAATAATTTGTACTAAAAAGGCGGTTCTCATATAAAAATATAAGTTTGTATAGCCACAAGGCACTCCTTAAATAATACAAAAAAATATCAGGTATTTGATTAGTTTTATAAGTTTTATAATTTAATCACTAACTGCAGAAAGGGGGCAAGTCCATTTTTATCAATTTTTAAATTTATCACCACACTGTAAAAAATGTTAAATTTTAATTAACGACGCAATGTAAATTTACACAGAATATGAATGTTAATTAATTTTGCATGTAAAAGTAAGTAAATTTGTCATGAATATTTACGTAAATAATGTTCACATACATTTCTGTGTAAATTTCAACCGAAAATGTTGTGTAAATATACAAAGGTTTTCAAACTAAATTCATTTTTTATGTGTAAAATGTTAGTAAATTTATCACAATCACATATGTAAATTTTGTTTGTATACATTTTTGTGCGTATTTCAACTACGAGTGCCCTTAAATATACAAATGTAATCAAAGTAAATTCAGTTATACATAAAACATTAGTAAATTTGTCACAAATATTTAGGTAAATAATAATCACACGCATTTGTGTGTAAATTTCAACTGAAAATGTTGTATAAATAAACAAAGGTTTTCAAATAAATTAATTTTATGTGTAAAATGTAAGTAAATTTATCACAACTACGTATGGAAATTTTGTTTGTATACATTTGTGTGCACATTTCAACTACGATTGTCTTTAAATATACAAACGTTATCAAAGTAAATTAAATTGTACATAAAAACATTGGTAAATTTGTCATAGTCACATAAGTAAATAAAGTTTACAAACATGTCTGTGTAAATTTTAATTTCTGATATCCATGTCACGCATAAGTGCTATTTGAGGGAGGGTTCTAAATACTTTTTTGGCCCTTCCACACGATGGCACGATAATGGTAACAAATAATAAATAGGCGAGTCCCCTCCCCTTCCCGAGTTTATTAGGTACCTATACGATTATACATTTATCCAGTCCGCCCAAATTAAAAAAATGTACGAACAGCAGCGGTCAGCGATACCTAGCAGGCACATACACAAAAACAAATTCAATAGGGGTTGATATGTAGGTACATAATAATTGTAGATATTAAATAATAAAACATTAATAAATAAAATGTGTATTCATCTTGATAGTTATTTTAAATTTGAATATATTAATTTATTGGTAGACAGACAATAATAAATATAATAAAATAGATAATAAATATAATAAAATAAACAGATAATGTTAGTTAATAAAATATTAATGTAAAGCAACTACAAGTTTCTATATGTACCTATATGTATAGGTGCAATAATAAACTATTTGGTATTACTATTATTACTATTTAAATTTGGTACCTACCTGGCTACCTAAGTAATTTAAATTTAGTTGTCAAAACCCTCAAACAAGCGTTTACTGAACAGTGTTTAATAAATAAATTGTAATAGTATTTTAAAAGAATTTGTGTACAATACCTGTACTGATAAATACCTAATAATAGACGTGCACAGGAGGTATGCATACCCTGAACAGTGAACATAGATCCTTGTTTCTAGAAATACCAACTTAGTAAATATACTAAGTATAGTTAAATTGTATAAATAAGTAACTAGGTATATAATAATATAATATCAGATCTGTTGTATATGTTGCAATACTAGTTGATAAAGATGTAGGTGTCATATTTTTTAAAACAATGTTGAGTAATGCATTTAATTTCTAACGAACCTATTTTAGAAAACCATATACATAATACAAAATTGCCAAATTGAATTATATTTCATATATGGGTTAATTATCCAGTGACTATTAAGAATATTCATTAGAAAATAATAATTCATTAATACATATTACATTTATTTGTTTAATTGATTTTTTTTTGATTTTTGTATGTAATTTTTTAAAATAAGTTTGGAGTCTCCATGCATAGATTCATATCAAAACATTTAGTGCCTTATAGATGGTAATTTAGTCTTTATAGACATCAAATAGTAGTACCTAATATTTTACATTTATTCAGTTTCATTTAACTACCCATTAAACATTATATAGGTAAACTTTGTAGTTTGTATGCAAGTACGTACCTATGCGGCTATCAGTGTTGGGTAGTATTACAAGGGGAAAAACATATGTATTTTGGTCACTCAAACAAAAATATGATGACATTCTATCTGGAAAAAAATTAATTTTTTGGTTACTGTGCTTAAGAATAGTGTAGAATACTATTTTTATGATGTATTTCGAATACATATTCGGAATACTATTTTTCATGAGTATTCGAGTATTTATTTCAAATACTTTTAAAAAGTATTTTACCCAAGACTGGCGGCTATGCAACACATCAAAATGTCGTATAATATTATTATTATTTATTAATCAACATAATATTTAAAATTACTACCAACTATAATGAGTAATGACTAATGTATACATTAGTCATTACTCATTATTATACTTACATGATTATACTTTATTATTTAAATAGTTTAATGCTAATTTATTAGTACATTACTACTATTGTTAAATAAATAATATTTCGCTCTAGATAATAATATTATTATTTTTATTTTATTATTATGATCTTTTTCAGTTAATTATTTTTTGAGTTCAATTAAAATTTAAAGTTAAACATGACGGGTTAAACATGCACCTAACATGACGGGTAGGTATACCTAATTATTTTAAAAAGTACTAACAAATGTCTACTATGACTTCCCAAAGTATTTTTGATCTTATTTGCTACCAGAAACCTTGATGGCTCAGTCAAAGTGGAATACAGGAGCATTTTTTACACTAATAATAGTGTTCTACAATGTTTTTTATGTTTTCAATTTTCATCAATGATTTTAAACATTGCATTGAAATGTGAAAATAGTGATACAAGTAAGCCATAGGACAGGTAAATAGTAGTCGACAACAGGCGCGTATACAAGGGGGGGTTCAGGGGTTCAACCCCCCCCCCCCCCCGAAATTTCAGGAAATAAGTTTATTATTTGTTAGTTAAAAATTTTTGAAAATTTTTGAAAATTTACAAGCAAACCCCCCCCCCAATTTTTTTTTTTGTGTCGCGCCTGGTCGACAACTGATAAATCGTAACATTTAACCATTAACCAAATTATTATAATTCGGATTTTTATTAGGCTGCTTTTAGTGTAGGTATTTATATTTTTCCCGAAATCGTGTTTACAATTATTATTATTTGGTGATAATAATAATAAATAATAATAGCATGCCTATTGGCTATAATTACCTAATATTTGTGTGTACAACCCGTATGCAATGTTGCAAAGATAGCGCGCCCTGCCGCCCGCCAGTCGTAGGTACGTATTATTTAAGTACCTATATTATTTCCGATTTCGGGTAATGCGGGTTTGCGTGATGATAATAATAAGTAATAACGACCGATAGTCGTTGATACTCGATTCATTTTATTAGTCTGTGCGTTACAGTTACTGTTGCCTGTTCTTGTGTTCTCTGTTGACTGTGTCTGTGTAGTGTGTAGTGGTGTAATACTGTGATTCCGAACCTTTGATGTACGTTATATTTTTATATAAATCGTTTATATAAACTATAATTTCGTCTTTTAGTCATTACATATTTACATAATATCCAGACGACCAGACAAATGCTGGATGTAAGTATAAAACTCGAACATATGTTTATTTTATTATTATAATTTTCCAATTCTTCATTTGGCTTAGAAAAAAAACATTAAGGTACCTATTACTTTATGCATAAAACACGATAGAATAATAGAATCGATAGATCAAGGTAAAGCACTGCAGTGGATGCCAGTTTAAACATTATAAAACATTTTGCGTCAAACGTTAAGTGTTTAGTGTTATTATGTTAACATTCTAAAAACAAAGTTGCAGTCATAGGTATATCTATTAATGACTATTATATTCATTTATCTTAAATAAAAGTTATTTGCTTCTCTATCCAAAGATCAAATGTTAAACAGTTTGAACTTTTCATTATCAAATCAATAGGGGAAAGGGAAGAGTGTTGTACCTTCGGCCGCATGTATCTTGGTGCTTATTTCTTCCTTAATGTAGACATAAGTATAATCAAAGAAGAAGAATTACTTACAGCTTTTGCCCATCTATATCTGGTTTTATATTCGAAGCATAATGTACCAAACTCAACGCTGCAGTTTATAATCGAAAAATATCGTGTTCTGATTAATGAGTCCAATCAGCTGGTGGAAGAAAAAATGATAAGTGCATTTTATGACAAGGGGTATAATAAGACAGACATTGAACCTATAGTAAAAATGGTTATGCAGCAACATCCTTTAATAGAATTACACTGTTCAAAAGGAAAAATGGGTTCAGATTTTAAAAAGAAAAAAGAGTACTTTTTCCCTATATTAAACCTATAGGATACAATCTGGGTTTAAATGGGAGTAATAAACTTTGTCAATATCATTACATACCGATAAAATTATCGTTAGAAAATTTATTTAAATTTGATTCTGTGTTTGAGCAGTACACAAATAGACAAAACTATTCACCTTCACTAAATGTAATTGAAGATATATATGATGGATCTCTTTATCAAAATCATCTTATATTTACCAAAGATCCAACATCAATACAACTTATCCTTTACCAAGATGAAATTAATTTAGCTAATCCTTTGGGATCTGCTAAAGGAAAATTTAAACTCCATAACTTCTACTATACAATTACTAATTTACATCCTTGGTGTCGAACCAGTACTGACCACATGCAGATGGTTTTATTATGTAAAGAAGTTTATGTTAGGTATTTTGGTCTTAATAAAGTGCTTGAACCATTAATTTCAGAGCTAAAAGATTTGGAACAGACCGGAATATATGTAAGAGGCCAACTTATTAAAGTCAATTTAATTGTAATACTAGGAGATAATTTGGGTAGTCATGGTATTGGAGGTTATACTGAGAATTTTAGACCTCTAAATACTTCTGTCGTTACTGTGAGGAATCTAGAGACAATTGGTTACTAGCATATAAAGATAGCCAACATGTTGAGTATGATGATGTTGATAGAAATAACTCAGAGAATTCTCACAATCAACCTACACCACGCACACAAGCTCCTGGTCGTACACGATAATCCTATGATTTTTGTGTGACTCAATTGGATACCAATCCTAATGGTTTTCGTGGTGTTGTGAGTAATTCACGTTTCAATGAAATTAATAATTTTCACGTCGTCAATACAATGCCTCCATGTTTAGCTCATGATCTTTTCGAAGGAATTGTACAATACGATTTATATTTAGCCTTGGCATACTTTGAAAAAGTATATAAGCTAAAAAAAGAAATCATAAACCGCAAAATAGATAATTTTGCATTTTTATTAATTGAAAAATTAGATAAACCATCAAGAGTTCCTATTAAAGGCTATAATATAGGCGGACATGCTGTTCAAAATTGGGTATTTTTAAGGTTTATTCCCTTAATTATTGGTGATAAGATCAATAGAAAAGATGATGTCTGGAAAATGATAACAATACTTATTCAAGTTGTAGGGATAATATGTTCTCCATCAATATGTAATGAGCTATTATTTCATTTAGACAGTCTAATAAAGAAATACCTTAGTATTAGAGTAAAATGTTTTGAAGTTACTCTTCGTCCAAAACATCATTACTTGGAACACTATCCACAACTTATACAAGTTTTTGGGCCACTTATATGCGTTAACACGTTGTCATTTGAACACAAACATGTGTTTTATAAAAATTTTGTTCGGACATCAAGAAATTTTAAGAATGTGACCAAATCCATCAGTACAAAGCATCAATACTACCAAAGTGCATTGACAAAAAACGAAATGTTTTACAACAGTCCGGTCATACAGTCTGCTAATACTCTCGAGGAATTTACTTATGACAATAATATAATGAAATGCCTCGTATCTATATTTTCTGTTGATGAGTTAAATTCGTTGCATTTTGGAACAGAAGTTATTTACCGTGGAACTCAATATTGTGAAGATCAATGCATTGTTATTGGCTCTAAGACAAATTTAGATATTTGCAAACTTAAACTTTTTTGCATTAAAAGTAAAAAAGTTTATGCAATAGGGATTCAATGTGATGGCATCATTGACGATGATTTTCAAATATATGTATTAAGTGTCAGTGATAACTATATTATTATTATTACACTTTCAAATCTAAATGATTACACATCATATTCAATAAACACACATAAAGATCGTCCTGTAATAGTATTAAAACATATAATCAATTTATAAAATACCTAATTATCTCCCTAAATTATATTACAATATTTATGAAGTTATTATATTAATCAATTTGTTTATTTTTATATTTACTTATATATTTTTTTTTTTTTTCATTAGATTCTAACATTATATTTTAATATAGAATCATACCTAACAATAAAATTGTATATTCCTTTTTCTTACTAAGTATATTTTGTTATTTTAAAGATGGATAGTTTTAATAGTGATTATGAGAGCTTAGAAGATCCACCTAAAGTGTCAACAACATTAAGAATGCAACTAGTTCTAAATAAGTTGTGAGATTACGGAGCTTTTTAGGGCTCTATAAACCACCCACAACTTGAGGGGAACACTCAAGTTGTGACCTACGAGCCGCGCCGCGTGACGATCCTAAGATTGTCGCGGTGGAACTCGTAGGTTTTAACACTATGGGGTAATGAAACGCCATTTTAATCTCGTACTTGGATAACTCATAGCTTAAAGCTAGGGAAGAAGGTGACCAATAAATAAATAAAAAAAAATGAATTTAAGGTAATAATAACAATTTGTATTGTACATAATAATAATTATATAGTAACAATTTAATATAATAATTTGAATGTAGCATGCGTAACGGATAATATTATTTGGTTATTTAAATGTGAGGAGAATAATATTTAATACTTTGGCACATGGATGGTGTTCATTTAATAATAATTAATAATAATTGCGAAACTCAGGTCGGCCCACGAGGTTCTGCGTGACACCGACGGTGTTTAAAATAGAATAATTTGCCAATAAAAAGTAGCTAACCATAGGGTTACCGCCCGAGCTGTCGCGTATAACAAAATACTCATAATAAGAGAAAGAAAGAGAGGAAAATATTACGACAATCCAATTTTTTGACGGGTATGGGGGGGGGAAAGAAATGATACATTACAAAATCATGAGGTTGACTGTTGAGGTGGTTGTTGACGTTCCGAAGATATGGGTAGGCCATAGAGTAAGATAGAGGAGCCGTTCTGTATCTTGCATGTATATTTTATTGCATCAAAGAATGACGGATTTTAACAGTTTGACCTCTATGAAAAAAAAAAAATTGTACATTTAATTTTAATTTTTGACATACTGTATGTGTTAATATCTCTTATCATAATATTATCATGCAGTTGTATTATTATTTATTTGTGTCTTATCATTGTCTATATTAAATTAAATTCTCGTTAATTAACCGGTATTTGAGCATAGAACAAATTTGAGTCAAATTTTAATAATGCCGAGTTGTTTCATTTGTGGGAGAACAAGAAATAGCAAATCCAAATCTGAAAACATTACTTTTCACAGGTACCCAGTGGCGGAACTAGGGGGGTGAAGCCGGGGATTGATCCCCGTAATTTTTCTTTAGTTCTTTATTTAATGCTTGGTGATAGAAGTTAAGAAAACATTTTTATTTCACATTATTTGTTTATGATGTTGTAGTGATGACGTTGGAATTAATGAAAAAAAAAAATAAAGTTAATGGTATTATGAATAGAATATAGATTCGTATTAGTATACTAAGTATATACTGGTATACTGGCATTAGCATACCTACTGCAAGCATATACAACTAATATACTATAATTATTAAGATTCTGAGTGAAAATGTAACTAGTAACTATACCTATAGGCATTTATTGATGCTGTGTTTTCGTTAAAATTTCTGATACCTACACAATAACTGTTATAAGATTATCAATTAACGTACGATACGTATATTATATCTGTAGGTACTTATATTAAAAATGATGTTAATATATAGTTTTTTTTTTTTTTTTTTTTTATTGATCTTAAGCTTCGGCAACTATGGCCATTAGCTGTAATGGTATATAGTTTATAATATTATATATTATAATATTTACCAAGATTGTTATACATTTGTTTATGTTTAAAAAAAAGATTTGATTTTAAATATTTACTTTTTCATTTTTTCTATTATAAATTGTTTAATTAAATACAATTTTTTACTGGCCTAAATTGTGTACCCTAATCAGAATAAAAGATTTTATATTTTACCATACAAATCTATTATAATTAAAGGCTGAGGCGCATAGAACCAAAACAGCAAAAGGGTTTATAATTTTTATACAGGATAGGTAGGTAATTAAAGTTTTGATTATTTTTCAACATTTATATATAACTAATATTATTATTATTTCTAATAATAAATACAATTAAGTAACCACTACAGTATTTCCAGTAATTGAAAATGTATCAACAATATGTTAACTAAGTTTTTAAATTCAAAGTGTTTTTGGTGTGATAGTTTATTAGTATAAACTTGGTTACACCACAGTCCACAGAATATATTAATTAATATATATTATTATGTGTTTAAAAGTTAATAAGTATATTTGTAATTTTAGTTTGCGAGGTACCTATGACTTATTAATTTTTAGTAAAATATGTGGTAAATATATACGAGATAATTGTTCCAGTTTTCCTTCGAAAAGTTTTATTTTGGAAAAATGGAAAGAATTTATCATTAGTAATAACCGAACTCCGGAAGACATCAATAAAAATAGTGTTATATGTTCTTGTCATTTTAAACCAGAGTCTTTTATTGTTCATAATCGTTATAGAATATTACAAAAACATGCTGTTCCAACAATAATAATATCTAGGGTAAAATGTGTAAGTTCTAAGGTCATACATTTTATTGAAAATAGTTTAAATACATGATTTTTTTATTTTTTTTTCTTTACCTATCTACTACCTATAGGCAAAAATGATATTTTCTGAACTTAAAGAAGAGGTGTTCAAGACTAACTCATATACTACTGCTAGTTCAAACCTTCAAATGAAAAGAATCCTACGTAAAGTAACTACATTTTTTTTTTAATAATAATAACTTATCTAACGACTTCATAGAATATAACTTGCTCTATGAATGACTATTACTAATAATTTTTTTTTAGGTAACTGAGAACAGTGAACCTGAAAATGGTATTCTACCATTAGGTGATATTGATTTGGATCAATCTATGCCAAGTATTTCATCAGATACCTTTAAAACATCTATTCCTACTGTTAAAGTAAGCAATTATAGCTACTCGTATAAGTATCTACTTTATTTAATTGTATTATTTGTACAAAAATATTTCTTTCTTAGCTAACTGATAATGTTGAGCCTGTGGACGGTATTTTACCATTGGTTGATATTGATTTGGATCAATCTATGCCAAGTATTTCACCAGATACCTTTAACACTTCGATTCCTACTGTTGAAGTAAGCAATTTATAGTTATAGCTAGTAATTTATATTATTTATTAATATTCATCTATAACTTAATTTTTAGAAAAAATTTAAATCATCTTATTATGCTGCGTCTACTTCTTGTGCCGAAGATACACCTAGACGCTCTTTTCTTAAATATGGAATTCGTCAGTTGTCCAATGAAATTCAAATCAAAAACAGTAAATTAAGAAAATTACAATTAACTATTCGACGTCAAGAAAAAAGGATTGCTTCAATGGCAGAAATCATTAAAAGTTTAAAATCTAAAAATCTTTTAAATGAAAATGATTCTAATATTCTTTTTGAATCTTTTGGTAAACATGCTGATTTAATAACAAATTGGTCTAAAAAAAACTTAGGGAAAAAAGTGCCAAAAAAATTTAGTCCTTCTATTAGACAATTTGCTTTATCGCTACACTTTTTTTCACCAAAAGCTTATCAATATGTTAGAAAACAATTTAACACAGTTTTACCACATACACGCACTTTGAGCAAGTGGTATTCACACATAGATGCTAATCCTGGTTTTACCAGTGAAGCTTTTAAATCGTTAACTTTAAAGGCAACTCATTCTAGAGCTCCAATTTATTGTAGTCTAATGCTAGATGAAATGGCTATAAGACAGCATCTTGAATTTAGTGGTACAAAATATTTTGGAAGAGTTGATTTTGGTAACGGTTTAGATAGTGATTCTTTAGATTTAGCTAAAGAATGCTTGGTGTTCATGGTTGTTTCTATTAACGAGAGTTGGAAACTTCCAATTGGATATTTTTTGACATCTAACTTAACTAGCATGCAAAAAGCGGAATTAACAAAACAAGCTTTGTATCTTTTAAAAAGCACTGGCATAAATGTAGTTAGTGTAACATTAGATGGTTGTTCAACTAATTTAAGTATGGCACGGATTTTAGGTTGCGACTTCAACTATGAAACATTGAAGACTAATATTATTTTAGAATTATCTGACAATCAAAAAGAAAATATTTGCTTATTTCTAGATCCTGCTCACATGATAAAGCTTGTGCGAAACACATTTGGCGAAAAAAAAATATTCCAATACAAGAATGATTATATTAAGTTTGATTTTATTGAAGCTTTATTTATATTGCAGGAACAAGAAGGATGTCACTTAGCGAATAAGTTACGAAAACAACATATATTTTATTTTAAGCAAAAGATGAAAGTCAAACTGGCTACACAATTGCTTAGTAAATCAGTTGCAGATGCACTGAAGTTTTGCAAGTATAAATTAAATATTGAAGATTTTGCAGGTGTGGATGCAACAGTTAACTTTATTGAATTATTTAATTCAGCATTTGATATATTAAATTCACGCTCTATTAATGCTGTCGGGGGAAAAAAGCTCTGTGTAAACAAAACTTTCAATATATTGCAGAATTCACTGAAATGTTTACTGAATACGTGAAAGATTTAAAAGTTAAAGAGAAAAATGATTTTATACCAGTATTAGAGTCAAACAGAAAAACAGGGTTCATTGGCATACTGGTTTGTTTAAATTCTTTATTGCAATTGCATTCTAAATTAATAGCTACTGGTGTACTTGAATATTTTAAATTATATAAAATAAGCCAGGATCACCTGGAAATATTTTTTGGGAGTATTAGAGCTCAAGGGGGATATAATAACAACCCAACTGCACGTCAGTTCCAATCGGCCTACAAAAAATTAGTTACTAGAGTAAATGACATAGAATCTTTTAATACGGGAAATTGTATACCACTTGAGCATATTGACATCCTCAATTATTCAAGTTCAGATCCCATAAAAGTAATTAACTTAAATAGTAATAATTATAATAATAAATTAGATCTAATTCTATCTGAGAGTGAAATATTAGAAAATAATCAGTCAGTAGACTCATATATAAATGACCATGATTATATTTGTAAGCCTAATGAATATAGCATTAGTAATTTCACAAAAGAAGTTACCATTTACATTGCAGGGTTTGTTGTTTATAAATTGGCATCAGTCCTCCGTTGTGAGGTTTGCATCAAATCTTTATGTGCTATTGATAAAGGTATGTTTTTAAACTCACTAATAACCATGAAAAATAGAGGTGGTGAAAAAGGTGGTCTTATGTACCCTAGCAATGATGTGCTTGAAATTTGTTTCGAGACTGAAAAGCTTTTAAAGATGTATAACTTTGAAACTAGAGCAATTAATACCATAGCAATCCAATCCAAAATTCTCAATTATGTTTTATCCC
The DNA here is from genome assembly GCA_949089665.1 of Macrosiphum euphorbiae. Lineage (NCBI taxonomy): Eukaryota > Metazoa > Arthropoda > Insecta > Hemiptera > Aphididae > Macrosiphum > Macrosiphum euphorbiae. Next base: position 53,754,609 of record CARXXK010000002.1, read on the forward strand.
ATCGAAAAATATTTAAATCATTAGAGTTTCATAGTGCTGAAAGTAATAGTCCTTTCTCGGATCATGTTACACTATTAATTAAATCCATATCATATACATATGTGAAACTTAAAATCAGTCATAGCTTAAGAGCTCGTAATGAAAACCCATCTTTAAGGACTTGGTATAATAAGTTAATACTTTTTAGAGGCCAATGAAAAACAATTTTTATAATGACTTATATTTTGTATTTTTTTTTAATATGTTGTAATTTCATTATAAGTTTAATTGATGAAACATGAATTTTAATTTTTAAAATTTTTAATTGTGTAATATAGCTATCTTTTTTATCATGTACAATATATTGTGTGTAATAAATCATTTCATATTACCAAAAAGGCTACACTGCTAAAATCCGTCACTTTATGCATCAACCAAAACGCGGAACGGCTCCTCTATCTTACTCTATGGGGTAGGCTGACAAAACTGTCGCCGGCTCGCACGTGGCCGGCATGGCCCACAGTCGGACGATTAATAGACAGTTTCGGACATTACATAATACTTTTATTTTGTTGAAGTACTTAAGTTGATAATTAATAATCATGATGATAACATTAATATACTTTATATATATATTATATATATGGTACCGTATATTTGATAAAACTTAATCTAAAATAATATACAGGTACCTTTTATAATTTGCATACGACAGTAACTGGAAAAAATAATAAATATTCATAAATAACATACAATATTCTTATCAACACGTATCTTCTACTTCCATCATAGTCTCGTTTTCATGCACCACTATTTCATTTGCACCTTAAATAAAACATTTAATTAATACTATGTTATATATATAGGGTATCTAAGTTCATAAATATGAATACTTACAATTAATATAATTGGCTTGTTGATCATCATCACTTTCACTCAGCTCATTATTATTGTGTAACAGTTCTAATGCTTCTGGTAACATAATCTTTTTATGTTTTTTTAATAATGTAGGCCTAATCGTAGATAAATGTGGATACGAAGATAATAATAAATTGTTTAATACATCTTCATTAGTAGATTTTTGGGAACATTTACGTGAATTAAATTGTCTATATTTCTTGAAGTCCTAATTCCGTGCCTCTTGAGCTTCTTCCGAAAGTTGGCCAATGGGTACTATGGCATGTTTAATAATATCTGCACCATGAAATAATAACTTATGAACTGAAGATGGCATATAGTACCATTTATATAATGAAATGTACCGTTCAGCAGTTTTTGTACAATAAACACCAAATTTGATATAATCTACTCGCTGACCAGAACTTATTACTTGCAAAATTACGGAAAAATTATATATAAGTGTTTCATCCAAACCAGTTATTTCAGCTACTTTATTAGGATTTTCAAAAAATCTTCTTGCACTATTACCATCATTAGTAGTGCCTACTCCTTGTTTCACCACGTCAATATTAAGTCCCATTGCATGTTTAAAACGTTGTTGAATTCATTTTTTTTTTTTGATAGTTTTAATTCTTTATGTTCGAAATTAGTTGCTGACCATTTTTTAAAATCTAAATTGTATGAAATGTGTAATAGACACTCTAAACATCTAATCCATGCATGCAAAGAAGACAACCCATATTTATAGTAGTCTACTTTATTAATCTTACCGTTAATAAGATGAAAATCGTTCATTTCAGTAGGTTTTGCGTTGCAAATATAACACCGTGCAGCTGAGCTAGTATTTGTTATGGTATTGCAGACTTTGCCGTCTATCATAGTCATAACTAACTTATGGTCAATTTCAAAAGTTTGATACAGACTAGGAACAAGGTTACTGATTTCGGATTCGATGCTGTTTATTTCAGTGATTATAGTATCAGTTGTCTCTTTTACAAACTCGAATTTAATAGGACGACAAAAATGTGTAGACGATGGACAATCATTTTCCCAAATAACTTCGTCAGTATTCAAATCATATAGTTTTATTGGGACTAAACTAATTATAAAAATACTAGAATCGTTTTCAAATGTATTATTGCCTATTGGAATCTATTTGTTTATAGTTACTTTGTCCAGATGCTCCGTCACATCCCCATTTACTTATTAGAACTAATTTTTTATATACAATTTCATTTTGGTTTTTCTGGACGGTCAATAAAATTCTCGAAACAGTAAAAGAGCTTGTAATTGAATTTTCGCGCCAGAACTAGTCACATGTATAGACTCCTTTGCTGGATAACAATCATTTTTTGCCTGTTGAATTTTATAGTACGATGGATAGTAATTTATACCATCTTTTAATAGACTATTCCGTAAAGTATTGTACTGATATTTAGACAGTTTTAAAGAAATAATCATACCAAGTGCTTTATTTTTCGAAAGTGTGTTTAAATAAATACTATTTTTTTCACATGTTTTTTTTAATTCTGTTTGCTTCACTGGGGTTTTCAATTAAATAATTTAGAATTGAAGCCATATCATTTTTACCCTCAGTTTTACATTTAAATTTTGCCGCATGCAGAAGTTCATCACTCGAATAATTATTTCTTGGTGATTCAGTTATACGATTTTTATGTCTATCAGAATAATTATTAAATTTTGTTTCATTTAAGTTTGAACCTCTATTAGGAGACACATTTTTAATACGAATTTCAGATGCGAAATCTTCCGGCAATATATAGTTTTGCATAAGCCACGTATCGTGTTTATTCAAAAATCGAATTTCATTATATGAAGCGCCAACCCATTTTTTATGTAAATTATTACAAAAATATCTCAGTGACAATTCTAATGATTTGAGGGCACCTTCAGAAATCTTTACTTTAGTAAGTTTCAAAATTTCAGTTTGAAGAAATAAATGATTATTAAGATTAGTTTTCGAGAGCTTCAATAGTAAATATAAATCATTTTTGGTTCTAATGGACTCCATTGTACAAACTATTAATATCGAAAAAAAAATCTTACCTAAAAGTTCTGTGATGGACGTAGGTATGTTGAATGTGAAAAATATATATGATGACTGATTAAAAAATAAACTCAGTCGACACGCAAGACGAGACAGAATAAAATTTAATACCTACAGGTACCGCTATGCAAACACCACTCATATTTATTATCGTAAAATGTTAATTAATACAAGGGTCGGACAATGTCGGATAAACTAATAACAGAAATATCAAGTCAACTAGTTTGATAACCAGCTCCAATTTATTTCAAATCGACAATAGTTGACAATTTTTCTTAATCTCCATTTAAAGTATACATATGCATAAAATTTATCTTCATAATTATATTTTATTTTTAAAGTTTGATAATTAATTTAAGGTGTTTAAATAGTACAATAGTTATGAATAGTACACATATTATGTAAATATACCTCATTATAATTATTTTAATGATTAAAATGATTAAAAGTGATATAGTACCTAATTAGTGAAATTTTAACTTTTAATACTATAATATAATAATAATAGCAATTTCTCTATACAAATTATTTATTGAATATGACGATTTTTGTTATATATTAAATTTACTTGTATTTTCATCAAAAACATTTTTAGTTAATACAATCATTAAATAAACTACTTGAAAATACATTTTTATCATTTTCAATTAAAAATTCAATGATTTACATTTTAGTACAATGTCCGATATTGCCGCTGCCGCGCTACACTGAGCGGCCCATTGGCGTTGGTCAGCCCATCATGATGAGGTTTCAACCACGGTTTAATACAGAAAAAGAAGAAACACAATGGTTGCCGTTGAAAATCGTAGGTGTACGCGTGTGAGTTGTGTACGACAAGGATGAACTATGAAGGAGTCCGAGAGACGTGGACACGTGGTATACGGCAGAGTCTTGCAAGTTCAGCGGTCTCGGTGTAAAAAGAGAGTGATGAGGCGTCAGCGGTCGTCTTCGGCCGTTGACCCTGGTCGTCTTCGTGGTATTGGTGGGGAAAGTCAGTGTCGCATGATCAGGGGAAAGTTACATTAATTAGGGCAGTGGTTGTCAACCTTTTTGGGTCCACGGCTCCTTTTGATTTTGAAATAAAATATACGGCTCCCATACGAACATTTAAAATAAACAAATTTACATTACTTATAATAATTTTAATCTAACTTTATTTAATGATAAACATGTAATTAGGTATTAATAATAGGAAACATTTTTTTACATACAATTAAAAAATTAATACATTAATAATAATTTTAATTTTTAATGGGACGGCTGTGCTTGTTTTTGTTGCATTAAATCATCAAATCGTGGGGTATAGGTTAGGTTAGGAAAAGGTGTATTCACACATGTCCGGTCCGTGTCCGGTCAGTATCCTGTCCGGCATTCCATTTTGTGCACTACACTGTTATCACGAATTTCATGTACGTTTGAATTTCAAAACTCAAGCTGGTCTTGATATTTGTATTTTTTAATTTTATGTGCTGCCTGACGGCCTGACCACTTTTTATTATATTTTTCCTCATTGACTTACGAAAATTGTCTCTTATATTGTTCCATCTAGTTTTACAAACTTGACCTAGGTATATAAAAATAACATAATTCAATAATTAGATACCTATATATAAAATGAAAATTCATAAATCGACAAGTATGCTTATACAATTACTCAAACATAATATGATTAATATAATACGATTACTCAAACAAAATATTATACTTATATGTATAGTGCAGTGTTGACGTGTTGTAAAGTATTTGAGCAAATGTATTTAGAATACTTTTTGGTTTAAGTATTTGGAAAGTATTTTAAATACCTATACTGTCTTGGACGTTCTTGTATTTTAAAATCAAATACTTTTATACAAAAATACTTTTGAGCTAGTATTTAGTGTATGGCGGAGCTATTTTACCGAAAATGAGGGTCATGAACACTTTTAAAAAAACATGTTGCTGAAATGCAACAAAACGTTTCTGACCGAGGACGAGTTTTCAGTCTTGGATATTTTATAAATAAAATTCGTGCCTATGTATTTTAAATATTTTCAAACTACAATTATATTAACTTATTAGTAACCTTTAAATTTTCAAGCTTTTTTACCCAACGAATAAAATATTATTGTCATTTATAAAAAAAAAAAAAAAAAAACAAAAAAAAATCGAAAATTGAAAATGTCTATAAATAATTTGAAAAGATTTTAAATTGTTTAAAAATGTTATCATGTATAGAAAATGCCTGTTTTTAAAACACACAGTATGGAAAATTAATATATTTACCTCTATCTTATAAGAATATAAAAAAAAAATTTAACAACAATTTATAAATAATATATGTGCTCTAAAGTATAGCTGTAGTATTAACTAGACAGTAAGTTAAAACAAGCATGCATTATATGAATTAATATTTTATTTCAGATTTTTGGCAACCGGAGATTCGTTCAAAACTATTTCTTTTAGTTATCGATTAGGCCATTCTACTGTTTATCAGATAGTTATTGAGACGTGTAGAGCTATAGTACATCGATTAATGACTGAAGTCATGCCACCTCCAACTGAAGATCGGTGGGAACAAATAGCTCAAGATTTTTGGATGTTATGGAATTTCCCAAATTGCTTAGGGGCGATTGATGGGAAGCATGTCACTATTCAAGCTCCTCCAAATAGTGGTTCCAATTACTATAATTATAAAAAAACATTTTCGATTGTTTTACTTGCTTTGGTTGACGCACATAATAATTTCATAGCGGTTGATGTAGGCTCATATGGGAAAAATAGTGATGGAGGCATATTAGCTCACTCAAATTTAGGAAAAGCCTTGGAAAATAACTCCCTGAAAATTCCAGAATCTAAAACCCTTCCAGGAACTAACACCAAAGCGCCGTTTGTGATAGTTGGAGATGAAGCGTTCCCTCTCAAAACCTATTTATTAAGACCGTATCCTGGAAAACAATTGGATTGCTTTGATAAAAAAATTTACAATTATCGTTTATGTAGACCTCGCAGAGTTGTGGAAAACACTTTTGGAATTTTGTCGCAAAAATTTCGTCTTTACAATCGGAGAATCCAATCTAAGCCAGAAAATGCAGATTTTATTATTTTAGCAACATGCGTTCTTCATAATTTTATTGGACGTGACTGTCGTGCTACAAGTTTCTTACAACACAATGATCCTCCTACTATAAGCAGTGAACTACAAAATATACCTATGCAAGGTGGCAGTGCTCGTCAAGCAGCTTTTTAAGTAAGGGAATTATATAAAGATTTTTTTAATTCACCAGCTGGTTCTGTACCGTGGCAAAATGATAAGGTGTCAAAATGAAATTTCTTAGTAAAAAAAGTAAAACATTTTTTACATTTTAGGTTTTAGATAATTTTAGTTTTAAGTTATTACATATTATTATATAATATTTAATAAACTAATTAAAAAATTGTTCATGATAATATATACAATATACCTCTAAGTCTAAGAAATGTTAAGAAAAAAAAAATAATTTGTTGCACTTATTGAGTCTATACTTACCTATGTACATCATTTTTATTATAACTAACCATACCTATTATATGTTACATATAATACGCATATTATAAGTTGCATAAATAAAAAAAAATACGTAATTTTTTCTTCATTTACCTTGATATACCTACAATATAGTATGATATACTTTACAGTACACAATACACATTGGTTATAATTGTAGTTTTTCGTTTTTAAAATGTTCGTGGTTTTACGTTGGTACTACCAACTTGGTAGGTATAAATAATGTATAAATATAAATATTATAATATACAATATATAATATATAAATCATGTTAGTACTATGTAATTATACTAGGTACTCCATAATATATACTTTTTTTTAATGATATTGTTTTAAAATGTATTACCTTCTTGTTGGAGATCTTTTCCGATAGCTTTCCAAATAGTATCTTTGTTCAATATATTTAGAATGAGACAAATCGTAGAGCACTTCATGCTCTCTCACAGCTTCGATTAACTTTTCGTTGTTCATTTTCGACTTTCGTTTTTGAAACAAAATACAAATTTTGAGAACTGTTGGTATGAACAACCGTTGTCGTTTGTTACAACTGTTTGTAAACTAGAGTCGGTAAAGTTCATACGATTTTGGGGCACTATATTTTATCAGACCTGATCGAACAAGTATTGACTTGTACATACATGTTCCGAAAATACGTCTCCGTATCAGTGCCATCCGACAAAACATAGTTTTGAACAAATAGAATCGGACGAGACGGATACGGGACGGGCACGGAACGGGTACGGAACGGACAAGTGTAAACGATAACATTACATTTAAGCCATACAATGTAAAAACGTCGGACACGGACCGGACGGTACGGATACGGACCGGACATGTGTGAATAGACCTTTATCATTGCCAGAAGATGCACCAATTTTAGTTGAACGTCTAAACGAATTAGGTGTAAATTATTTAGATGATTTAAAGTTATTCAATTTTGAAAATGATTTGAAAGGTATTATGAAAATAATCCAGTGTCGTCAGTTACAACTAGAACTGTCAAAAGGTATAGTTTATTGATTAGTCCAAGCAAAGATAATCATAATTGATTTAATATGTTATTTAAAAATTTCAGATGTTACGATAAATGAAAGTATTGATACACAATCTGCAATCCATAATGTTTCTTCTTCATCTGCAGAACTTGGAAAGTCCCCTACACCGCAGTCAAATTCTGTATTTGGCTTCACAATACCGCAGTTCAGAAAATCGATACGAAAGGCTATGCAGAAAATAACGCTATTACGTAATGACGAGAGACTTCATGTAATTGAAACGGTGTCCAACCACGTGTTTGACGTTATGAGGTAAATTTATTTTATTTTGGAATTATTATTAAATTATTTTACCATATTATAAATTATTTATATTTATATTTTAGTAATCCTGGACTTCGTGAATGTAGACAGGTTGGAAGAATGTTGGAGGGACAGTTTCCAAATGCTTTAAAAAATTAAGAATTTGAAGACAATACAGAATATATTGCAAAACAACTTTTACAACATGTTGAAATATACAATTAATATTAGTATTCAAACCATGTAAACACACGTGCGTGTACAATGTCGTTTTCTAATAGATACTTATGCAGTTACGATATAGCTGTGTAACACCTTTACTATCGCTTTCTATATTATATACGGATACGGGATGGCCTCGATTGTTCATATAAATAGGGCCTTTGATGTATGTAATAATCACTTGCACAGACGCTGTCATACCGAGTGTACGCGGTGTGTGTGTATAGTCACAGTTTAATTGTCCAGTTGTACGTTATTATATATTATACTTATACATAATCATATTGTCGTGTTGTTACTTATTATATTAATGCTAACATCATTAGTCCGTCAAGCTTCACTTTCAACACAACACATATATTAAATCAAACGAAAAGAACGACAAGAGCTGAAACAGAGGGGCTTATTACCACAAAATTATAGTACATCAAAGAACTCCAACGAAAAAAAAAACAGATTTGGAACACATCCTGAGCGATACGATCCAAGTTCTATACCAGATGGAGAAACCTTAAGTACTCTGGACCAAAAAAAAAGCTGGTTAAAAGCTACATATCTGTTAGTGGACATAGACTGGAACCGTGTAACCAGGTAAAATATAATATTATTAAGTATATATATTCAAAGTCTTTCAAGAATTTGGTGAAAAACTCAGGCTTTTTGCAAAAAATAATGGTTTAAAATTATTTGCTAAAAGACGAATTTTAGTTAAGGTCATTAAAAAAATACTATTTTTAAATAATAAATATCTATTCTATCCTGTAGATAAAATAATATCAATTCAATATTTTTTTTTTGGTATACTTTTATAAATCATCGACTAATACTATTAATATTATTGGGATGTAATATTAGTATTAAACTCAAACAATTTTATATTAAGTTTAGAAATAATTTAACACAACTTATAATACAAACGGAAATAATAATAAACGATCTTGGGAACTAATCAATACACCATCTAATCGTACTAAACAAAAACATGTTATAATCCACATAAAAGGCCAATTTGGTCATTCTTTAAATATAAAAAGATGCAAATAAAATTGCCAATATTTTTAATAATGATTACACTAAATTAATATAATCTAATAGATGATTCCACAATTATAAAAGTAATTAATTCCCTAAAAAATAATACTACTCCCATTCATGATAATATAACGCCGGAAATAACTCTCTGAAACCGTTATCACATATTCTAAATTTTTCTATTATAAACATATATAATTATAATTTATGAGTATTATATCGTTTATTGTACATTTTAGTCATTTAAATAGTATTTCTAGTGTCCAAATGCCATTGAGCTCTAGGCAAAATTGTTGATAAACCTTTAAATTGCATTTAAATCAAATCTTTTCACAGTTAGGTATATGAAAACTACTTATATTATGCTGCTCAAAGACAGATAATTCTAAATGTTGATCCAATTGATGCTATATTATTGGAATGGCCATTCCTCGGCGAGGCAATTTTTGTTTATAGTATGGATTCTATTATTATTTATCAATTATTATAAAAACATTGATAGTGTTGTAAATTGTTACATATAATCTTAAATATTATTATATATAAATAATATTAAATAGATTGTTATATAAATATCTATAGGAACTGTTCCTGAAGAAGCATTTCTACTATCTAACAAATATAGAGGATACAGCAGTAAATAATTTCAATACAAAAATACCTACAATGCTAAAGTTCGTCCAGGCAGAGAAGCTGAAAAAAAGCGGAAAGATAATAATCTGCAAACAAGATTAATGGATATAATTAAAAACCACAGTTTTAATAAAAATAATTATAGTGATTTTTTGACAATATTATTATGTTACATGGCTATAATGAAGGAAAATTTTGAGCTGATGTTTATTATATTTGAAGTAAGTATTAATATCTGCCTATAGATTATCATATTATTTTTCTATCAACTCATCTAAATATTAAAAATGTTTTGATTAAATTATAGTACACCTGTAGTCTTGATGTAGTGCAATCAAATGATAAAATAATTTCAACACCTGTTATAGCTTGTATCGGTAAGATTATAGTTCTATAAAATATATTCAATTTCTTTTCTTGAGTAAAAATGTCTCACGCTTAGTTTCAACTTTCCAACATATATAGTGGATCAAATATTAATAGTCATTAAACAATTTTGAGACAAGTAATACTATTAACACAGAAAATTCTTCTATGCTAAATAAATCTCTAAAATCATTGCAATTTATCTAATTTAAAATTTAAAAAAAACCTGTTATGGTAGAGATACATTTGTAGTACTTTTGGATATTTTGATTCTAATTGTAATTGCTAATTGTTAGTTTTATGTCATATATATTATACATATATAATAACTAATAATGTAACAAATGCGTAGGTGATATTTGGTCGAATCCAAAATGCTTTGTCTTTGTGGATAAACAATGTTTATGGCGTGAACCAATGGCAATGGAAGAAGCAATTTTAATTATGTTCATGTCATTTTTTGTATTCAACATTCAATACCCTAAGGAATTGGCTGGTATTTTGCAGTTTCTGCAAAGGTAATTCTTATATTTTATGACAATTCCCTATACTAAATATTATTTAATTATTTTTAATCAAATGTATTTTACAGTTCTATGTTTAGTATAAACGATGAAGGAAACAAAGTAAAAAAGAAAACTTCAGCCGAAAAATGTGTTTCAAAATTACTAAAACTAATGAAAGATTATGACAGTTATGTTAAAAAGTGGACATGTTAATTTTTTTAAGATATTTTTTCTGTTATGAAAAGGTTCATAAAACACATAATTACAAACATTTATGACAAAGAAGCATCCCAAACATTAGGATGACGTCCCATTTGCACCAGTAATATCGAATGAAATTATTCCAAGTAATTACGAGTAATTAATTAGTAAGTACGATAATCTTCTCCAAGAACCTAAAAAACTCTGGACCAACCTGAAAAAAACCAATAATGTTCAATATATCCAATTAAAAAATTTCTCATTCGATGTTCAACTTTATGAAATTGTTGAACATATTGCATGATGGCCCTGAAACCATAATACATACAAAACCGAGGACATAGAGGATGACCCCTAACAGCAGGCAGATGAGGCAATACAAGAACCATTCTGAAAACACGAGCTGCTTCAGGACGTCTCTTTACTAGATCCAAAACACCATTCGATTTACGATGACAATAGCGTACAATCGTTTGGGTGTAATGAAACCAAAAATATCAAAATTTGCTTTCTGGAAATGCTTGTTGAACTGCATTCACGAGTCCTTTTTCAAAATCTGTAGCAAACCGAATTAAATTATGGTTAAGAGGTAAATTTTCCGTAAAATGTTCAATAATGTGATGTAAGTTTCTTCTGTCCGACTTCGTAGAAGGACATACACCATTGAGAACGACATACTCTTAGATACCACTTGAAAAGTCAGGAAACTTTTCAAGTCTGCTGGAGCACCTGAAACAGTCTTGAATGTTCTATCAATACTAACAGTTGTTACTTGTTACTGTAGCCAACTCTTCTCTAAATCTTCTTATTGCATCCAAGTTTGCAAACATAACTCCTTCGCTTATTCCGTTGATAAACAGTTCTTGTTGGAAGAATGTTGACGGTGGTGTTTGAATCGTGTGACTGTACGCAGCATTCTCTGGCCGGTCAAAGCTTCAATGAGCTCATGGATGTTCTCCGCTATGCGTCCGCCATTTGGTTGACGAGACCTAAGCATCTTCTTTCATCTTCTCTGCTCTTGCATAAATGTGTAGTTGTTAGCAGCTTCTGGATAATTAAAAAAATTAAAATTTGATGGGTGAGTAGATATGCTTAGGTTATTGTCGAAATTGTCTAAACCAAAAATATTATAATTATAAATATAAACAAATAATAACTAGAGAAACATTATTGAATATCCATCACAGTTAAAAGTTTATAACTACAAAACTTAAAACTTTCATATAGGTTAGGTATATTTTTACTTTACATAGATAATTTGTTTTTAAATTTGTTCAATCAAATTATTTATTTTACTTAAATTTAATTTACAGTCCAACCTCATTTTTAATGATACAAATTGTTTATAATAATAAAATACCATTATAAAAGTAGGTAGGTATATCATTTTACCTAGTTTTATTAAAGGTACTTGCAAATTTATTAGTTCCCTATCTAACTGTGAGTACAAACGTACAGGTAAACAAATAATGTTTAAAAATAATAGTAACTAAAATAAAATAATCCAAGAACTTACTAAACGATTGCATTGTTATAAGCAGTCCTAACTGAAACAGACATGTCTTTAGGATCAATGCCCCTTGCACCAATTGCTTCTCTTAGGAAAGGTATATGTAAATTTATATCTACAGGTCTACGGTTGTGTCGATTCCGAATTCTTATCCTATTGTCAACTTGTGTACTCATTGATGCTGTACAAGGACTATCCTCTTAAAGCCTACTTTTTTACATACCAAGTATATGTGGTTTGCTGTGGCTTCGCTCTTGTAGTACTTAAAACCTAAATTATCCACATAAACTCTTGAACCATGATGAATCCCTGGAATCAGTCTGTAGGTTACTGGTACTACGTTTTTTACAAGATCTTCTTCTTCATCTTCGAGTAATCGTTCTTCTTCATATTCATCCGTGAGTTCTTCAATCAGGTTGTTCTCGTAAACAACTTAACGGAAATAATCATGGTCTAATAAATGAGCGGACAGACCGACTTCTTCCTCGATTTTCGACACACACTAATAAACAATACACTATAACCAAAACGAGCGACAATCTGGGAATGATACATGGTCAACGTTTTATAAGACGACGTGCGACAGCACGAATAAAATCGGCAGTAGGTATGACTTATGGTCAGAGTATTAAATGACGACCGCGACGTGCGACAGCACGATCAATACACGGCGTATGGTTAAGACAAGCAAACAATATTAACGACACAAGATCGAAATATTCGAAAAAAATGTGCAGTTCTGCAGAGTCAGAGTGCCAGAGTACCGTCGTGTTCAAGAGCGGTTAAGCGAGTCGTCACTCGTTAGTCGTTGCTACTTGCTTGTGCTTCATGAATCGTCACTGTAGGGTGGGAATTTGGAAAAAAACGCTCGCGAAAACCGTAACAAAATACAGAAATAGAATGCAAAAAAGGCGGGAATTATTAAATAGTAAATACATAATCGATTGACTATTGCAACTTCCAAGTTTCAAAGTACCTACTAAGGTATTTATAAATACTGAATCTTCGATTGAATTATTTGAACCTATTTTTCGAAATTGTCAGTAGTTTTTCCAAATTTTGGGATAAACTGCCAAAAAATAGTAAATAATATGTTAAACTTATTTAAAATTGATTTTAATTATTTACTAATTAGTTGCAACTCCAAAAATAATTGTGCTACCTAGAGACTTAATTTACATTTTTAACAATTATTAAATCATCATTGCTTTCAAATTTAACTTCATCTATATTTAAAACTATAGGCCTATAAACTAAGTTAGTATATAGATCTATGCTTACAACAGGTACATCAAGGGTGATGCAAAATTAGTATGCAGACATGCAGTTGGCTACAGGAATAACATTGAAGGGTAGAAAAAAGTCAATAATATTTTTTAATATAAATAAAAATATATAAAGTTCAATAAATAATAAATATGTCATAGTATATTAATTGTAACTTGTCAAAATATCATAATTATATAAATATATATTAGGTACTCATCATGGTGTTGGAATGAAGTTCACAGTAAAAAATGAACTAACAGGAGACAGCTATTGTCCATATATCTTACATACACAAATATTACTGAAAAGAGCCACTGATTTTATGTTTGCTCACATAATATAGGTACACACGTATATCATATGTGGTGCCGTAAAATGACCATATAAATTGCTAGTTGTCATTAAATTATACATATTTTGAGAAAGTTCAAATTTACAACAAGTAGTTTCTAGCATACATTGACTAGCCAACAGAAGACCAATGTAGGTGTTTGTACACGATTACGAAACGTTTGATTGTAGTAAAGATAAAACTGTACGAACAAAATTAGATAAAACACGAAATGGGTATTCATTTTCGGCTGCATACGAATTGCATGCCGTCTCTTGTAGGGGTTTGTCCGAATTGCGTGCCATCTCTTGGAGGGGTCTGTCTGAATTTCATGCCATATCTTAGAGGGCTTTGTCCGGATTGCATGCCGTACACCACACGTTTATTTACTATGCACTTAAACAACTTAAACTTTTTTTGGGACTTTCCTAATTTTTTAAAAAAATGCATGTATAGAAACGCTCTTTTATGTATGGTTGTTACAACTGTTTAGTGATTAGTTTCTGGATTGAAATATTTTTATATCCGTGTAAATATTTTCCCAAACAGTATCTATATTGGAGTAATGTAGTGTATGTTGTGGTCTCGGTCTGTTTCACAACAGATTAATAATATTTTATTATTATGAATTATTATTATATATTATTTTGTTTATTTAAATTGTAATATTGTGTGCCCGAAATGTCAAAAAAAAACCACCAATTTAAAAATAATATTATTTAAAATACACTCACTTGATTACCCTAAACTACAATAGTTTTATTTAACTAATGGCCTTTGTTGTCGATGAAAAAAAAATAGTTTTATATTTTTATGATTCTTATTCACAGTGTCACCTTCTACAATATTTTTATGTTTTATTGTAATGTAACAAAATCCCGATCCTCCAGTTGAAAAGTAAGTTATGTATTCGGATATACCCCTCTAAGAGATGGTATGCAATTCGGGCAGACCCCTCCAAGAGACGGCATGCAATTCGGACGACCCGATTTATATTTATTTTTTTGGCATGCAATTCGGATGCACCGTCATTTTCAACTTCCAATTTTTAAGATTTACCCAAAATTCTTCAATACTAAGTGATTTAATTTTAATAATGTAATCAGGTTCTAATTCATCAGTATTACATTTTCGCCAATCATCATCAATTTCCTGAATTTTATATTTATTAAGTACTCTAGGACAGCGGTTCCCAATTAGTGTGAAGCCACGGACCCCTAGCTATAACTTAAATTGGTCCGCGGACCCCTTTTTTGTAAATACTTACTTTTCAATTTTATTTAATTATGAAAATGAAAAATAAATTTGTAAGATTTATATTTTTTAATATGATTTAATTTTTAATTTTATAAACATATTCGTCATATAATAGAAACAAATTTTCTCAAAAAAAAAATATATTTATAAAAAAAATTATTCGATTAAACACCTTCAAACTTTATGAGACAAGTGAAATCTTTCTTTTCTGTTCATAATTTCGTGCAAGTTCTCAGCTGCATGCTTGATATTATAAGACTTAAATCAGCGTCAATATTATGTTTATTACGATATTTGTGTTTCATGTAACAGTAGGTAGAAAAAGCTTGTTCACATCTATATGTTGTTCAAAAGGGGATCAAATGTCTTAAAGCTTTCTCAGCCAGTTGATTTTGATAATTTTGAACAATTAACCAAAAGTCAATTTTAGTTTTTTATCGCTGAAAATATTTTTCATTGTTACCAAATCAATTAATTAATCTTGTTCCTGTTCAGAGAGATTTTCTATTTTTTCAATATTACAGGAAAATTGATTTCTTATCCACGTATTGTTTGGGTCAGGTTGATGAAAATATTTTCTTAATATTTTGGCCAAGCTCAACAAGTGTTCAGATATTTCACTCTTTACCTCCTGTAATAGACATCTAGAGTCTAGGAAATAATTGAATAAATGATATGAATGAGTGTGGGTGATTATTACTAAAAACTTTTTGGGGGCTTAAATCATTTAAAGATTTAAGTATTGGATTATCAAAGTCAAACCTCATTTTGATTTTTCAACAAATAGTTATAAAAAATGCCTGTATCTTTTTCGAATATCTTCTACCATAACTTAATTTTGAATTGTTTCTGGTTTATTTAATAAATTTAAAACATAAACTCCCAAGTATAGATACAGGGTGATTTTTTAAGCATGCTCACCCCAATTTTATGCTTAAATTATGCATATATTCAAATTCTGATTTTTGGAATTTTTAAGTGTAGTTAAAGACGATATTTTTGTGTACTTAGATTTTTAAAAAACATTTAAGAAGTATCCTGTGGCGATACCAACTTTGGTTTTTCAAATGATAACATATATATTTTATAACAAAATGTGAATCAGATTATTTGTCTGAAAATGTTGACGTATGCAATCGAAATTTGAACGAAAACTTCCAGAGTTATTCTTCTTCAAATACCAAGGAATAAGGATAATAGATGGACTATTATACGAAATGCTTTGTAAATGGATACGAGCTGGATAATTGTAATTCGGTATGCAATATAAAATATTCGTTAAGAGGACGTGTCACCCAAAGCTGTACGCATGCAACGACCGAGAGGATGCGCTGTTAGGTGTTTTCACGATCCGCAAGCGCGCGGCGTTTAAGTCACGCCTACTATTCGCAACCGGCCGACGGCGGCGACGAGTGCTCGTTCGGGACTTCGGGAGCGCCGTTTATTTGTCTATGAACGTTCGTCCAATACCATTCGTATCATTATATAATTCATTATACGCAAATGCCGCCGTAATATTTTCAATACCCTCGCGTACCTACGAACTACAGATTATAAATTAAGATACTGTTTACTTAAATTTATGTCCCAACATGTAGACCGTAGAAACTGTATTATAACATAGCTTGATTTGAAGTTATTGAATTATTACTTATTTAAATATAATACTTATAGTAAAATCTAATAAATGGTAAATAAAATAAAAACAGCGCAATTAAATTAATATTAATTTACCGTGTATTATTTTTTAAGTTCAACTGTTAATGTTATATTAAAATATGATAATAAGTAGGTAATTACAAATATTTATTTAAATTAATAATATGTTTGTAGTAGGTATACCTATTACCTAACGTATACCTAATATTGTAATATAATAATTATAGGTAATCTACTCGTAATGATAATAATAATAGGTACATTAAAATCTTTATTTATCATTCTGTAATTTTTAGAGATCGGGTACATTGACTGAGAAAAATAACTAATTTAAAATGTATAGTTGTAAAATATAATTATAACAAATTGTAACATAAATTTATTAAAAATTTATTTCTATAAGTAACTGTTAGTTTAAAATTACCTACTATACAAACTACTATATTATAAGTATTACACAATCCAATGAATTACAGTTTATCAAATGGATAAAATCAATAAATAGATTTAGTATGTGACCTATATTATTTATCACCACATTTATATTTAAAAAAGAAATTATAATCATATTACCTATATTAATATAATAAAAGGGTAACGCGCAACAATTTCCTATTATTTAACCATGAAAAAAATTAATATTAGTTCAACAAGTATAATATAATTTATAGTTTTCTTTTTTTCTTTTTTTTTTTGTGTCTGTGTACACGATAAGTAGTAGAAATAATGCTTCGATTTTCAACTTCAGTATCTTGTTCGATTGGAAAGTGAATATCGTTGGTGCATTGGGAGGTCAAAATTTAAAATGCTCAGTAATTTTCAAAAGCACCGGGAAAAACAACATAAAAATTAAGGAAAAACAGGAATTTTTACGCAAAATCGATTTTTCACAAAATTGAATTTAGTTTTTGGTGTAACTTTAAAAAAAATGACCTTAGGTACATGAAATTTTCACTGGTTGTTTATATTTGCATTTTCTATATACGATAACATTTTCAAAATATTTTGATTTATTTTGAACTGTTTAGGGACATTTTCATTTTCCATTTTTTTTGTTTTTTTTCTAGAAATATCAATAAAATTTTATTTGTTGGTTAAAAAAGCTTGAAAATTTAATACAAGGCTCCTAGTATATTTTTTCAAAGGCAGATGAAAATATTAAAAATCCTTAGTCACAGTTTTTTTTTTATAAGCATTTAAAGTTCAAAAATTGACAAAATATTGAAAAATCACTAAAATTAGCAAATTATTTTGAGTTAGAAATTCGTAAAAATTGTTCTTTTTAAATCTAAGATTTTAAAATGTAATACAAGATTCCTTATAAGAAGGGGAACTAGAGGGACAGAATTTTGAAACTTGTTTTCCAGAGCAGCTAGCCAGGCACTCTGACCTTCCACAAGGCTGATTCTATCGCCTAGAGCTCGAAAGTGTCGCTAAGCGCGCGTTAGGAGTTGGTTGCACATTTCTTTACGGCATCTTCAAGACTTGACATGGTGATATCAAAATCAGTGGCAGGAAATATAGGGGAGGGATAATAGCTTGAAGGGTTGAACCTATCAGGCTGTTTAATCTGGCGTTGAGCAGCACTATGCATGGATCAGTAACGGGGAGAGCACAAAAAGAAATTTATAATAATGAAGATAATTAAATATTTTTAACGAAAATCTTTTAAGAGACTGTAATAATAAAGTAATATAATGATGATGAAAATATTTATAATATGAATTAATTAACAAGCCAAAACTAAATTGACTCAATAGAATAATACATTTTTAATAATATCAACTTCAGTAATATAATAATATTTAAGGGACATATAAGGGGAAATAGTGACAGTTATATTGAAGTTATAATAAATAAAATTGTTTCTAAGCAATAGAACAAATACACTGGTCCAAGTACTATAATAATACCATACAGTGAATTGATTTTCTATGCGAAACACCAATTCATAAATAAAGCAAGAACAATATAATAATAATACTAATGTGACAGTTAATTTAAATGTAATAACTGACACACAGTCAATAAAAAATTTATTATAGATTAAATAGAATATTTAAATTATATGCACTGAGCACACAAGAATATTAGTGTAATAATAACGTACTAATAAAATAATATAAATTGTTATCCTACAAGATAGATACCTACTATAGGGGAAAATAATTGTAATTTTGAATAATATTATTAAAATAATATTTTAACTATAACAGAAGAGTAATAAAGGGAATATTATTTTAATATAAGAAAACTAAATGTCCTAAGACAGGTAATAATAAAATTAAGTTAATATGATAGTTTTAAAACAAGATAGGGGCCCTGAGTGGGACAAAGCTACCTGGTCCTTTGCCTACCTAGCACAGCACGTCAGTCGTCGTTTTATAATAATTTTAACTGAGGGAAATATATTTTAGAATAAGGGGAATACATACTGATTTTAAATAATAATAGAGGGAGTGAATTAACATTTTAAATAAAATAATTGTGGGGACACAGCTTGCAAGAGAGAATAAGAATTTTTTATATTTTAGAGGCTAATAGCTTGAATAATGAGATGTTTTCTTAATTGTTAATATTGAGTTAATATTTGTGTTTAATATAATAGTTTAATTTATAAGCAATATCTGTATTGAAAAAAAAAAAAAAAATGAAGATAAAAATGAAGATGAAAATGTGATTTAAGTAGGTAATAATAATAATTTTGCTGTCTACCAAGGTATAATATTTAATTTATGACATTTTATATAATAATAATTTTACAAGCCAATGGGCATAATAATGTTCGTAATTCGCAGATTTTAATATATAATAAGTGGACCATTAGGTCTTAAACAAAATCACAGGTTATAATACTATCATTTTGACCATGTGGTCTGGGGACATAGTATAAGTTATCGCAGCGCAACTACCAGAAATGATCCTAACGGTATTTTGTGAGGGAGGAAAAAACGGGTCTAGGGAACATAATTAAGGGGGGGAAATAGGGGAAAAATCAATAATCATACCATGGGGAAAAGACGACCTCGTTTGCAGTGTCCGGTTCCTTGTCGCCGCAGCTGTCAGGCTGAATCCGTCACCGTCAAAACGCCTCTGCCGCATCCACAGCCAGCAGACACACCGAGCAGAAACAATTTCTGGAAATAATTACTGGATAACAACTGTATTTTGGGGGACAAAAAAAAAATGAATAATAATAGAAAGTTTACCTTGGTAGGTGTGCATCATTCTGCTTATAGTAATAGTTTATACAATATATTTTTTTTTCTACCAAAGGTAAATTTTCATGAGAATAATATGACTGTTAATTTAAGTATAATAATAATGAGAAGCCTCTTGCAAGAGTATAAACTTTTTCTCAGTCATATTGACATAATTTAATTTAATAAAAATATGAGAGATTTGGGGAGTTATAATAGTAGGGAGTTTGGGAGATTTAATTTTAAGAGTTATTAATGATGAGAGAATACAAGTTGGGAGGATGAAATTAGATAATTAATTTTGAAGTGCCATGTGCTTGCCAGAAAAATGACGTTTGAGACCTTTTGCCATTGAGAAAGAGATTTTAATATTTTAAGCGTGGTTAATTTAAGTTTATAAGAGAGAGAGAGAAAAAAAAATATATTATTAGTTACAAGGGGGATTTTGGGACATGAGTCCTGTCATGGTGGCAATATTTGAGAATCTGGTAGTTTGTGAGACTACCAAAAACCACCCACGACAAAAGGGGAACACTTTAATTTTCGGTCGAAAACATAGCTCACGACTTCAATCACTAAGCCCAATATAATGTTCTGATATGAATTTTCAAAGCAGATTTGAATTCGTCACTAAATTATCTATGCTTCGACAATTCATTTTTCTGATTATTATTTTTTTTTTACTAGAAATTTACTACCAAAATGAGTAAAAATAGATCATATTTATAATTCAAATTTAATACATTGATGTAGAATATAAAAAATGTACAGTCAAAGCATAGTAAATTTAGAGGAGAATTCAAATCTGATTTCAAAATTTAAATCGGAACATCCTACTGAACGGAGTGATTGAAGTCACTGGCAGTATTTTAAAAAATGTTCCTAATTTTATAAAGTAATATTTGGTGACATGTGCATGCGCGTAGGTAAAATGACCGACGTATTATAATGCTCTTAAGGTGGGTACACACTGGAGCACTTAGGTCTAGGTGTAATGTAACAAAGTTCTGCTGAATGTTACAATGTTCCAATGTTACACGACCAGTCTGTACAGTAAATTCGAGCATTTAGTTGTTCGTCGGTCCTTAAATCAGTTATTCACAGTTAACTCTTAAGATAGTTCACATCATGTGCAATGTCTTCTAATCGAAATTTACAAGTCGCTAGTGCATCATTTATTTTAATTCATTCTGTTTTAAAATAAAATAAAAAAAATGTGAAAGAAAACGGTGGCAAACAAAGTTAATGAAGTCTAGAGACATTTATAATGGATCAGATTTACTAACCCCTTCAGTCCCGAATCTTTTTTTTTGTTGTAATTTTTGTAACTTTTGGGATATTAGTAATCCTTTTTATAATGTACTATTTTCACTTATATTTTTTTATCACATATTTGTAGGAACTTCATTTTCTTCATGATATTAAGTAAAACATTGGTTTCTATTTGTGAAACACAAGTGAACTAGATTTTATACAAAATACATGACTACTTGCATCCATTATACTTTCAACGAATGGTATTATCTAATTTGTCAAAATGAGGAAGATGACCTATATAATCATACCTTACTTCATCAAATGGTCGCTTTTAATATTTTTTTTATGTTTTTCTGGAGTAGAGGATAGTGATGGTGATGATGAAACTTTGCTACATCTAGGTCTTCCTCTCTTCCTAACAACAATATTATCAACTAAAATAAGAGTTTTAGACAAACGCTCTTTGAAATGCAGTGAGTCCATAATATGTTTTTTATTAACATTCAAATGCTTACAATTCATTTTATATTCTAGCCTACTATTTACTGTTGCCATATCAAAAGCATGTGTAACCATTCTTAAAGTCCATTTTCTTGATTTCATAAAAGTTTTGAAGAACTAATGACTAATTTGTCATTTTTGTCAACGCGTCCCATTAATTGATTGTAAAGTTTCACTATTTCTGGTCTGTTTATTAAAATGTATTTTTTTTCTTTTTTATCGTACCTAGAAACTTCATCTGTAGTCCCTGAAATTATACAATTTGAGTCTAATAAAACTGGTTTGTTATCATACCACTAACAAGTCCAATTTTTGCTGTTGGGTACATCAGAACTTACCTCAAATGTAGTTCCACGGCCCATTTTAGATAATTCTTTATCAGTCAAAAATGGTGGTTTAACAAATCTTTTAACTCTGTTAGTTCCAGCAGCAAAAATTTGTTTATGTTGTAATGCATGAAGTAGGTTAAAAGATGTGAAAAAAAATGTTGATTTTTTCCTAGTAGATCCGTAAGATGTAAAACAACAGCACTACCTAAAACATATTTTTTGTATATCTTGATTTAATTCTGTAGTAGATCCTTGGTATATTATAAAGTTATAAGCTATACCATTTTCGCCACATAATAAGTACAATTTAATTCCCCATGGATTTGGTTTACCTCTCATGTACTGTTTTACACTGAGTTTTCCTTTAACCATTTAAAGGAACCATTTGTTCATCAACACTTATATTCTTCTCAATGGGTAGTTCATTACATATTTTTTTCAATAAATCATAAAGTGTCCTTACTTTTATAAATAATTCTGTATTGTTTGTAGGAACGGTGTTGTTGTCAATAACATGAAAATTAAACCGTAATTCATAAACTCTATTTCGTGTCATATTATCAGCAATAGTATTTGTTCTATTTTTTTGTTCCCAATACATACGGATTCGGGGCAAATTTAATACACCCATGTATATGTTAATACCTACAAATATTTTCATTTCTTTTGAATTAGTGGGTTTCCAATTTAATCTCCCTGTTTGTTCAGTATAGGTATTAGTATAATTTGCCATATTTTCAAACTCACTTTCTGGAAAATATTTTGAAAAGTAGTCAAGTGGTGTAGGTGTACTATTAGGATACAAGCGTTAACGAGGTTTTTTCAAAATAATTTTTGGAGGAACAAGTGGTTGTTAAATTTCACATATTATTCATCAATTAATTTGTTACTACGGTTTATAAACGATTTTTTATGAATTTATGTACTTGATGGCCTTGAGGAAGGCAAATGGGAATGGAAGGGTTAAATTGTCTTCAGGAACAGGAAATAAGTGGACGGTATAGACATTTCATTAGAATGTTATCTATTGATTTTGAATATCTAATGAATTTGATCGGTGCAAACATTTCCAAAAAATATAACATTTCCGGAAAGCCATTCCTGTGCAAGAAAGATCTGACACGTTACGATTTTTGGCAACTGGTGAATCCTATCAAAGTTTGCAGTACCTTTTTAAAATGTCAAAACGTGTTATTGGACAGATTGTTCCCGAAGTATGCCAAGCAATTGTGGCAGCATTAAAAGAAAATATACAAGTATGTATGCATGTTATATGAACATTTTGAATTATATTTTAACACTTTTTAAAGTTTTAAACATAATTTAAAAACAAATCAAATATAAATAACTTTTTCCTGTTTAATTTTTATAAGTATTAATAGTAAAAAGGTGGGCAAGTGGGTGTCGCTCTGCTGTACAGTAGGTTACAAGTGGGTCACTGTATAATGGATGGTATTATATTTGAATTCAATGATATAATATCATTGTATAAGAAAAACGATTCTGAGCGGTGACGGTATGTCAGTCTATGTATAAGACATATTATATACATATCTATGGCATTAGAAAAAAATTGACCTATAATAGGTACCTATAATAAATTCCCAATTAATCATATCACAATATCCATTAGATACTTATAACGCGTTATACATCAACAAAAACCGTGATACTATCATAGATATATAATAGTACACTTCAGAAGTTTCAAGCTAATTTAAACATTCAGTGAAATTTTCATGTATCTACAGTTGTTCGTTTTTGAATTGCAACAAAATAAGGAAATCGCTACATGAGTAATCGAATGAATATCCAATGTTGTAAAAATTTGAATTTCAAACGCTCATAAAAATTTAATTTGACCGTCCGGTAGAGATTTTTTTATTGATAAAGGTAGATAATCTTATAAGGAATTTTGTGTTTCATTTTCAAATCTTAGATTTAAAAAGAAAAATTTTTACGAATTCTTAACTCAAAATAATTTGCTAATTTTCGTGATTTTTCCATATTTTGTCAATTTTCGAACTTTAAATGCTTATAAAAAAAAAAACTGTGACAAACGATTTTTAAAATTTTTCATCTGCCTTTGAAACAATATACTAGGAGCCTTCTATTAAATTTTCAAGCTTTTGCAACCAACAAATCAAATTTTATTGATATTTTTAGAAAAAAAACTAAAAAAAAATGGAAAATTAAAATGTCCCTAAACAGTTCAAAATAAATCAAAATATTTTGAAAATGTTATCGTGTATAGAAAATGCAAATATAAACAACCAGTGAAAATTGCATGTATATACGTTCATTTGTTTTAGAGTTACACCAATAACCAAAATCGATTTTTCGGAAAACCAATTTTGCGTAAAAATTCCCGTTTTTCCTTAATTTTTATGTTGTTTTTCCCGGCGCTTTTGAAAACTACTGGGAAATTTATACTTTTGACCCCCAAAGTACCAACTAGATTCACTTTCCTATCAGAAAAGCTACTGATGAAGAAAATCCAAGTACTTTTACTGTTCTAAAACGTGATGACAGACACAAAAAAAAATAAAAAATATAAAAACACACATCATTGTAAAACCAATACATTCATCGCTCCGCTCAGAATCTAAAATAAAAATACTATTGATAATACAAGTCCTTTGTTTGCTTATTAATAATAATAATTATAATGATAATGATAATAAAATAATAAAATATTGATAATTTGTACTTTTTATCTCTGTATACTAAGGCCGGTGACACACATGAGAAATTAGTTTCATGAAACAGGAAATTAATTTCATTACTTAAAATCGCGTGTATTTAAATGGAGCACCACACACTGGTGTTTCCGAAACGTTATCTCAAAAATATTTTGTAAACAAGTTTCATGAAACCAAACGTGTTTGGTTTCATATGTAATTGTTTCGTCATTTCACTATCAACTCTCTTGCAGTTCAGTAAATAGGTTCGTAAATAGGTATGTAAAAATATTATAATTTATAATTATATATATTGTGATTAAGGAACAAATCTACTTTACCAACACCCTCACGCAGGGGCGGAGTGGGAACCAAATCCAGGCCGGGAGTTAAAAATTTATCCAGGCCACCCACCAAAATTTTTTTTCTCTCTAAGCTCGAATTTGGTTTTTCTATTTACCTATTTGAAAACTACTTTTAGTATTATAAAAGTATTACGATTTTCACGATTTTCAAAATTATTTTTTTCAAAGGACTTGTTTTTTTATGCTTAAAACGATGGTGTAATTTTTTTTCCCTGGAAACTATTATTTTAGAAGTTATAGCCTTCCAAAGTTTTCGATTTGACGTTTATGCGCATGCGCGCAACACTACTATAATGCCACGCGGAGGACTATTTTTGTTATTTTTTTGTACTTACGTATTCTAACCTGTTTAAAACGATGGTACAATAATAATTTATCCCCCGACTTGCTGTGCAACACCTCCCCAAGTGGGTCACAGGGTTGAGAAAATATCATTTTTGTTTCACCGAGGCACCAATTTGAAAAAACATCGTACAGTGATGCGGTGCTAGCGTCACTCGTCGCTACGCTCCTCGGCGCCGTCGCACAGTGGTCTGAAACGTCATTTTACGCGGCCAAAAGTCTATATTTTAAATGTCAATTTTAATTTTTTTTGTAATGAAACTATTATCTGTATACACTATTGAATATTAATCCCGAGTTACAATTTCCTAAGTATAAATTCTAAAGAGCTGTAACATGTTTAGTAAACAATTTCTTTATTTCTATCAATATTTCATCGAATTTTATAGTTTTACTTGCATATTCTTTCATATCGAAGAATATATATTTTTTGATAAATAATATTTTTATATTAAATTGTAAGGTCCTTAGGCTAATATTAAAGACCGAAAATGGAATTTTTATTTTTTATTTTTTTTTATCATACAAAAAAAGTAAAAAAAAAAGATTTTTTAAATTTTTTAAATTTTGAAAGAGTGCCACTTAAATCTACGCATTTTTTTCGTTTCTAGAACAGATGGATGTCATAGAGAAAGTTCTTAGCTATTTGAAAACATATATTTGTTAGTGCGCCGGTAACCTATACCGGCGTAAAACATTTAGTATTATCAGAAAACGTATTATCGTAAGATTTGCATTACTTAACAATTTATTGAATTGAAATGCTTATCTGTATCCTGTTCGATAGACTAATGTCATCTAATTTATATTATTGTTGTATAAAAATATAAGTAGATAAGTTATGTACCTTCCTTTCTACCTGTATATTAGAAAAATTGTCTGCTATTATAGATACGATATTGCAATACTTGTACAATCGCATTCACAGTTTAGACGTTTTGTTATCACATGCGTTCAGTTTATTTCGTTATATGTACAACACTTGTACCTAATTCTTTGATTTAGTTCTGTTTAATTTTACAATAATTGTTTTGTGTTTTTCAATTATGGATGATTATTCAGAAAGTAAGTATAAATAAAGTTATTATTATTACTCAGGAATTTATTTCAAAGAAAAATATCTATTTAAATATTTTATTCAATTAATTTGATATTATTTTATTTATTTAATAATATATTCTATTTATATTCTATTTTTTTCAGCTAGTTCAGAAAAAGATTGTGGCAAGGTGTTTTTAATTCGAGATATAATTGAATTCATTCGAAAAAACCATTCTTTTCAATGCAAATCGGTTATATCTGTTAAATGTAGGAAAGAAATATTTGATTTCATACAACAAAAATGCGGTGGTTGTAAATGGGATAGTAATTATATTTCATTACTAAACAATGAAATTGTAAATTTTTCATTAGTATTATCAAGAAAGCTTTTGAAATGTAATAGGAAACTTGATAAATTTTATACCATTCATAATGCGTGGCTTAATACTAAATTTGAAATGCCTCATTTAAAACCTAAGTCTTTAATACCAAAAGCTGCTAATTTTGGTCGTACACCTAAAACATTTACCGAGTCATCTGAACGAACTAAACGTCGAAAAATGACTAATTCGATTGAGTCTTCGAATATGACTTCCCCAGAAATAATATACGCCTCAAATAGAAAAATGCAACAGAGTGGACAAAGAAGTGTCGTCCGACTTTTTAAAAATGCTACAATGTCACCTAATAGAATTTTTAAAATTAAAAATTCGATTAAAAAATCAAAATTAACTGAAATTATTCCATTTACTGCTGACGAAGCTTTGGCTTTTTTTGTTGAAAATGATTTAACGAAACAGCAATACATAAATATTAGGTTGTCTGCCAAAAACCGAAATGCTAATATTTATCCACCATATTCTTCAATTTTAAAAGAAAAAAAACTATGTTATCCAGACAATTGCGTTATATCGGAAACACGCTGTGAAATTAATTTACAAAATCTTCTTGACCACACATCATTACGAATATTTAAAATCCCTGTAGTTGATACTTATGATATAAATAATATGCATAGTTTTGAAATTTTTTACAAATGGGGTTGTGACGGTAGTAATGGCCAATCACCTTATAAGCAAATGTATGAAAATGATGTTTGCAGCATGGACAGCGATCTTTTTATGTTTTCTATTGTACCACTTGAGTTACGTTGTTTAAACGAAAAAAATGAAACATTTGTTCTATGGAAAAACAACCGTACATCATCTACGCGTTATTGCCGGCCAATAATGTTTGATTTTAAAAAAGAAACGGTAGCATCCACTTTACTTGAGGTAAACATTATTGAAGAACAAATTAAGCAATTCAATTTTTCAACTGTACTTGTACATGGTATAGAAATAGCAGTTGCACATAAATTAGTATTTACGATGGTTGATGGAAAGGTATATAATAATAATAATAAACAATATGTGTATAGGACATTATTTTTTTTAAATTAAGTTTATTTAGGTGTGCAATTCATTAACAAATACATCTAGTCAAAGATGTTATATTTGTGAAAGTACCCCTACCCAAATGAATAATATTGAAAACTTTACAAAATTTGAGGTAAAAGAAGAATCTCTAAAATTTGGACTATCTACGCTTCACGCGTGGATACGATTTTTTGAATGCTTATTACATATTTCTTATCGGTTGGAAATCAAAACATGGTCTGTAAGTATATAATATGAATAATAATCATTTTGGAAATACAGGTAAACCGTTTTTTACTTTTATATAATTTATTTAGGTCCGAAAACCAGAACATAAATTAAAAGTTTCCGAAACAAAAAAACAAATTCAAGAAAGATTTCGTAAAGAAATTGGTTTACTTGTTGATATAGTCGTCCAAGGTAAACATTTTTATTTTACATTTTAACTGCTTAAATTCTCTACTATAGAAGAATATAATATTAGAATAGGAAAATATTGTTTTTTTTTTTTAGGAAAAGGAAATACAAATGATGGTAACACTGCAAGACGGTTTTTTCAAAACCCAGAAAAAAGCTGTGAAATTACTGGGATAGATATAAATTTATTTAAACGGTTTGGAAATATTTTATCAGTGATTTCTAGTGAATATGAGGTAAACATAGAAGCATTTGAAACGTATGCATTAGATACAGCTAAACTTTTTATACATCTTTACCCATGGTATTATATGCCTGCCAGCATACACAAAATATTGGTACACGGTGCTGAAGTAATACGATATGCAATTCTTCCCATCGGTAATTAATCTTTTACCTACTTTAAATAAATTTTATAATCGTTCAATATCTTACATTATATATTTTTATTATTTTAGGTCAACTTTCCGAAGAAGCACAAGAGTCGAGGAATAAGGACTATAAACGAATTAGAGAACACCACACGCGTAAAAGTTCTAGAAAAAATACTAATGAAGATCTTTTCCATATGCTACTTGTTTCATCTGATCCATATATTTCATCAATTAGACAACTTTGGAAGGCTATAACTTCTAAAATAATAGTTTCCGGGAAAAAAAAATTACACCATCGTTTTAAGCATAAAAAAACAAGTCTTTTGAAAAAAAAAATTTTGAAAATCGTGAGGGGGTTGGTAAAGTAGATTTTAGCCTAAGTATATTACATAGGATCGGAAAAAGTATAAATATCAATAGGTAATAAAAATTGTTTTGGTCAAATATTCTAAACGCTTTAAAGAAATAAATAATTTATGGGGGGACGAGGTGGCCGAGCGGTCAACGCGTCGGCTACGGCGCTGCCGGTTCGGGTTCGATCCTCGACCACTGGGCGGCATTTTTCTCCGGACAAGTCACGGTGTCCGGAGAACAAGTGCCGCCATCCCCCACTCCGGGGCATGGCAGAAACCTACGGGTGCCCCAATAGAAATTCTGCCAAACATTCACGTGTCCCAACCCTACTGTACCAACTGTTCCAACCCTACTGTACCAACCTTACCAACCGTCAGGCTAATGACCTCAGTTGTCGAAGCCTTAAAAAATAATAAAAAAAAAAAAAAAAAAAATTATGATTTAAATTTAGGTATAATCATAATTATATTATTATAATACTAAAAAAAAAACTTTTAAAATAATTATTTAATATTCATCATTGCTAAACGGTAATTGTACGTTCAGAGCTGGACATCGTGTGGTAACTGATAATATTATATTGTCTTTATGATGTGTTTTAAATTTAACTTTTCTAACTTAATCTATTTTTAAACTCCGATACGGAAAATTAAAATTAAAATCTGTAAATAATATTAAAGGCAATGAAATGCAGTATGTATGTGTGCTTTTATCTATTTAGTATTTATGCTTTAATATTATTTTTATTATTATATTTATTTTTTATTATTATTTTGATTATTTGTCATCGTCCATGTGTTTTCACCATTGAACCCATGCGAATCTAATGTAAATATTAACTGTTATTCGCATACATTTGCTAAAATATTTCCTAATATTTTAAATCGATATTCTTTAAAATGTCAAAGGCAAACTATAATTTTAACATGAAACTTGCTGAAGTTGTTGAATAGTATCCAATGTTGTATAATTTTAATTTACCTGCATACAGTATACGAGATGCTATAAGTAAAGCATTGGAAAATGTTGGAAAGAAAATGAATACAACTGGTTAGTATTTATTAGTTATTATTTTAATTCTAACAAAATTGTATTATACTTTTTTTTATATTAAGTAACCGTGTAATTATTTTGCATTTGGTTTAACAATGTAATGTAAAAGATAGTCTCTTAATCCTTTAGCAGTATTGATATTTCTTGGTATATCTTCATTATCTGTCAGATTCAGCTCAGTTGTTACTTAATCTGTAATTAAATATACGTCTTTTGTTCGTTAAATTTCTCTGTGGAAAAGTGGAAAAGGTCTCATAAGATATAATTTTAAAGGGAATGCTTCATCTCCGCAAAAAAAATATGGTATTTTTACTTTATTATCATCAAACGAAAGAGATTCTGGTTCTGGCATACCTAATTCTCCTCTTTGTAACCAAAGACCTAGTCTTTATGATAGAAAAACTCCTCTGTCACTATTTCGACCTAAAGCTCCAACATCTATGAAGGTAAAACAGCCATCAGCATCTGCGCAAGCCAGCAGTTGGACAGAAAAAAAAACCTTTTATAGTTTATATTTCTTGAACCTGTGTTAGCAAACTTCTGGACTCAAAAATGTTTGCCATCTATAGATCCAACGCAATGTGGAAAATTCCACAGTGAGTTATAACGAACAGCTATAGTCCTCCAGGTGTCTTCTGTAGGAACAGCCATAAAAATCGGTTGAAGAATTGTCCATATTGCGTTACACGTTTCAAATATTATTAATCCAATAGTTGATGCACCTCTCATAAAATTAAACGCAAGCTGTTTGAAGTTTACACCAGTAGCTAAAAATCTGAAAAACATAAATACATTAATCTAGATTATTAACAAGGTGATCTTTTAATCATACTCATCTAATTGCCAATAGGTACATAGGTATCTTAAAAAAAAACCATCGATTCAACCCCCATCCATAAAAAATGGTAATGACTATAATTATGATTAATGAAATCTTGTAGTGTATTTATTTTTTTTTTTTTTAAATGTTGACGTTAAAATAATCAATTTTGGTTCATGTGTTTATTAATTACAGCCCTCTAAAGTTCAGTAAATTGATTAATAGATTTAGTTAAAATAAATTTAATTAACTAGAGCTAAATAATTTTTTTTAACTACCATTTAATGCAATTTCATGTATGTTTATAATTTAAATTTGTTATCTAATAAATTCAATTTACTAAAAAATTTAATCAATTTACTGAACTTAAGATCGGCGTAATTAATAAGTACTATAGCAATGCATTAAAAAAATATAGTTGTCTCATTTTGACATTATAATTCCCCCTTTAATAATTTAATTTCTCGTAGCTCAAGAATGCAAAGAAGCATGGAGATTATTACGCATAACATATGCAAGATCAATACAATTGCCTGCTAGTATATCTGCAGCGAAAAAGTTAACTCAAAAAAATCAAAATATAATAAAAGAAATGGACTTTATAAGATCGTATGTTAATGCAAAAAATAATCATGACCTACCGAGCAATTTACCACCTCTGCCATCTCCGGAGCAGCCAAATGTTGATGAAGAGGACATCATGCAATCAGAACAGAATTTAGAAGTAGTTGGTGATGGTACCTATAGATGAAGATAATGATTTAATTATCCCACAGCCTAGAACTGATTCGTTAGAAAAAAAGAAGAAAATCACTTCTAGTACTGATGATATTGACAATTGTGTTATAGAATACATTAAAAAAAGAACAACCTAAAGCTGAAGAAAATCCTTAAAAGTTATTTCTTTTGAGTCTACTACCTGATTTAGAGTTAATGAACGATCGTCAAATGAGGCGTTTTAGGACAAAAGTGAGTGAAATAATAGAGGAAGCTCTACATATTTCATCTACTCCTTCTTATTTACAAAGCCAAAACAGATTAACATTAACATCGACTTCGACAAGTCCAACAGAGCAAATACCCATAGTTAATTGGTATACTGAAGATAGCCGTATGCGTGCAATGAGTGGCAAACGATTGCAAACAATCACTCCAACATTAACAATATTAAACCAATGTAATGGATTTTAATTTTTTTTAAGGTTTTTCAGAAAAATGTATTTCTATTTCTTTTTTTTTAGTAACTATTACATGTAGTTACTTGTTACTTATTTAAGTATATAAAATATACATAGGTATTATACATAAAATATACCTACAGTTATATATCGTCGCTGATACTGTAACAACACCTATCTCAGTTTTCATGTTGCAGTAGAGTCATAAAACGTGTTTTAAATGATTATTCTTGACAAAATGTAATATATTGAGGGTTTGTTTAAACCTTTTGTATTCAAAATTATTTTTTTTAAACAAATAATTCAAATTGTATGTAAATATAAAGTTTTACATGAGATACGTGTAGTTACGGGATAATCATATTGAGATACGCTGCTTAATAATATAATATTAACATTATTATTTTTTATTTATCAACTGTCATTAATAGACATGGTTAGATGATATTTTAAATTATTACCTGAATGTATTTTCTCTCCTTACTACACATTATTAATTATAAAGAATGATTTGAATAATATAAGCATAAAAAAAAGAATATAACAACACATTTTGAGGAACTCAGATACTTTTATTTTTAGAAACTAAAAAATAATTAACACAACTTGTAGTCTATTCCATAAATAATAATAAAAATCAACATACTTTGTTGTTATGTATGACAATTTAACATGTATCATAAAAATTATAAAATAATTAACATAACTTGTAGTCTTTTTCCATAAATTATAATAAAAAACAACATACTTTGTTGTTATGTATAACAATTTAACATGTGTCATAAAAATTATAAAATAATTAACATAGCTAGTAGTCTTTTTCCATAAATTATAATAAAAAACAACATACTTTGTTGTTATGTATAACAATAAGAAAATAACATAAATAATAAAACATTTAAAATAAACTAATCAAAACAGCCACCAGTTACTAATCAGTCTTCAGTTATCAATCAGTCTTTCTTGGTTTGTGGTTTTTAGTTTTCGTACACATTCATCCATATGAGGTAAGGCATCATAAAAACCATGGCAGTCAAAAGGGATTATAGATTACAAACTCTGCAAGTAATTCCATTTATCTAGTGAAATTTTTTTTTGTGACTGATATAGTTTAGGAAATGAACATATATTTTGCATATCAATTTTATTTGGCCTACTAGGTATCTCTTTAAAATCGTCATTGTAGTTAATTTTGTGTAAAATGATTCCTTTGGGACAGTATTTGAGAACCCTTATGTCCGTTACGACTGGACCAAAAGATTTTTTTCCTGGTCTTATTGTATCGTAAATCATTAAGTTTTTGATACTATAATCAAAAAAAAAAAAAAAGGTTATGTGCACGCTTTCGCACTCCATTTGAGTATGGCCCTTTTCTAGGTACTTTTGAGTTACATCAATTTTATACTTAATGCTGAGATGCAATAAAGCATTAGATAGCACACTATTTCGGTTTTGAGCCTTGCAGCCATCTATATATTATTACCGGTTTTAATGATGTATTCAATGTTTTCTCGATTGTATCCACTAGACACGATGCAAATGTTGATGCCACAAGATCACATTGGCTTTCATCAAACCAATAACAAATTGCTTCGTGAGTACTCAAATTATATAGGGTATAATTGTGAGCAGCCAATTTCATTTTATAATATAACGCACTGGCTTGACAATAAGGTAGTAGTTGTACAGCCATTAGATCACAAGTGAATGTATGACATTCACCAGACTCTGCACATATTTTATCTCTGTTTTTTTCCTTCCTGGCTTGATTTTTTCACTCAATATGTTTTTGATATTCTTCATTAGATACGTTATTAACTTTATATTCACAGCATTTGTCACATTGATCTTTCTTTGGCATAAATATTGAGAGATTTTGATCATTGTAAACACCAACAAACTTCTTTCTACTTAGTGGTTATTTATTATCATTTGTACATGCAACACAGTAAATACTGTAAAGATGAGATATTGAAGTAATGTCTGTTTGCAAGTACAGATTTCTAGTAAACTTCCTACAATAATGTGGTGGGACTTTAGGAAGTTTGTTAAAA
Organism: Macrosiphum euphorbiae; assembly: GCA_949089665.1. NCBI lineage: Eukaryota > Metazoa > Arthropoda > Insecta > Hemiptera > Aphididae > Macrosiphum > Macrosiphum euphorbiae. Next base: position 53,788,748 of record CARXXK010000002.1, read on the forward strand.
AAATTTACTAAGTATTCGTTCTTATGTTTTTTTGCTCGTCTTGAATTTCCTTTCTTGTGCCCAATTGATACATCATTTTCTGATTCCATTTCAGATTCAATTTCTTCATCAACTATTCTTAAATCTTCTCTGATATTTCTTGGTAACTATTTTGTAGACAGTGAGTTTTTTTCTAACCAATACCTGATAGTTGATTCTTTTAGTCCAGATGTATTTAAAAACATATTACGGCATACACAAAATTTATTATTGCTAACTTTTAAGTACTAAAAATATGTACCATTTCTGCGAGAAGTTGAACTTTGAGTAGTTCTTTGCTTAGGTGCTACTGATTCAATTAAAGATACAATATAAATTTGTTTTTCTTTCCAATGTACCCAGGGCCGTCCTTACAATTTGCGGGGCCCGGGGCAAAACTATTTTAGCGGGGCCCCCAAAAAAAAATTCATTCATTCAACCGAAAGGCAATTATTACACTTCCATAACCTCTCCCATTTTAAAACCAAGGGTGCCAGCAGAGGGTTGCTGGTGGGGGTCATGGCCCCCTCCTATTTTATTTAAATATTTAATGATAATAGTTATATAACTTGAAAAAAAATATAGTATGACGGTATGTGCTGTATTATCAGACTTTTTAAATTGGTCCCACACTCTCGTTTACATTTCTGCGGGCACCCTTATTCAATATGTAAAGTATTTTTACCTATTAACTTTACCAGTACCTCACATAACCATTTTTCACCAATGCATCATACACATGTATATATTATTATCTATGATTAAACTGCTGTATATTTGTTTAATTGATTAATAAAATTATTTATTATAGGTAACAACAGAAATAACAATAATAATTAAAAATTAACTTTTCTTGATTTGAGATCAGCAAATGTGTCGATAACATCATCCAAGTCCAATCCGTCTACTATTTCATGTTCTATAGATATTATTGCTAAATTTGTAGTTTTCTCTTGACTTAGTGTTGTTCTAAGGTAATTTTTTACCAACTTTAATTTTGAAAATGATCTCTCAGCTGTTGCTGTTGTAACTGGTAATGTGAGCATAATCCTTAATGCTATAGCAACATTAGGATATACATCACCAACACTGTTGCAAAGGATTTTTTGTAAAACTCTTAAAGGAGAGGTACCTTTATCAATTATTTCTGAAAGAAGGCAAAGCTCATCATACAATTCCGCTCCACTAATGTCCATGTTTTCCCCTATTTGTAACATAATCTGTAAATCATGGCAACTTTTTAACAATATATCTGAATCAGCAGTCGATAGATTACCAATATCAAACAGAAATCCAAAATAATTGTTAAAATGATCTAATTGGGTGAATCTTTGATTTATAGATACAATTCCTTGATCTAAAATTGGTAAAAAAAAATCATTCACAAAACATTCTTCTTCATTTGTTGAGCATAATATAGGAGAGCTTTCATAACTAAACATTCGTTTCTTTAAACTTTTTCTTTTAGATTTAAACTCTGGTTTTATATCAATATGTTTGCAAATATAAATAGCTTCTTCTTTTGCTTCATTAAATCCATTTTCACGATACTTATTTAAAAACTGTTTCAGGCCTTTCAAATTGTTGACAGCAAAATCAATTGAAATTTTTTCATTTTGCAGAGTTTTGCTTACTTTATTAATATTATTTAATAAATTATACCATATTACTGAACTTAGTACAAACTCATAAGACATTTCATGTTCAGCAAGAGAAATAGCTTCACTTTTAATTGCTGGTATTTTTGTAGATTCACTTACTTCTATCAAAGCATTATATATTTCTTTGAGTTGCATTTTCACTGCCTTTACAGATTCTAATCGGCACTCCCATCGAGTCTCATCCAACGGTTTCAAAGTTAAACATTTTAAATGTTTGATTAAAATCTCCCAACGCTCTGTAGAAGCAGAAAATAAAGTGTACAATCTTTGTATCACTCCAAAAAAGGTCATAGCTCGTGGTATGCAATTTGCCATATCTCCTAAAATAATAATATTCATATAATTATTAATGACATGTTGTTTACATCAAAAATAATAAAGTACAACTAAAAACTTACCTAATAGGAGGTTTAATGAATGAGCACAACATGGCAAGAACAAAGCTCTAGGATTATCATTTAAAATTCTAGCCTGTACACCTTGTTTATGTCCAACCATATTTGCACCATTGTCATAGCCTTGGCCACGACAATTTGATAAACATATACCTAAATTTGATGACTCTTGCTTTAAAACATCAAATAATCCTAATCCTGTTTTAAGAGTTATATGTAAAAAGTTTATAAAATATTCATCCACCGAAACCACAACATTATTAGTAGTTTTAGTTATCTGTACAATTCTGATTATTAACGTTAACTGTTCCTTGTGAGATGCATCAGGAGTTGCATCAAGCATAATAGTGTAATATTTTGCTTCTTTAATACGTCTTACAATTTCTGTTCTTATTTTATTCCCAATCAAGTGTATTAATTCCGTTTGTATCATGGGTCCCAAATAATGTTGATGGATTTCTTTATTCTTTATTTTTCTCAAGTGTTCAGCCATAGGGTTATCAAAACTTGCTATCATTTCAATAAGTTTAAGAAATTTACCATTTTGTTCTGTATAAATGGTACAATTTTGTCCCCTGAATGCGTCATTTTGTTGAGCAAGATAAATAATACAAGCTATTATTCTTTTCAGTACTGTTCTCCAACGGCCTTTTTCAGTTTGAATTTCTTTTTGAAGCTCACTATCTAAAGTTGTACTGCTATCTATACGCCATGATAATTCTAACCATTCTTGATTAGACTTTTTATGATAAATTGAAGAATCGTGGCTTTTTATTCGTTCGGATAAATGTTTCCAGTCATTGAAGCCATCAGTAAAACTAGTTTTGTTCTTAGGATTTGGGAACAATCGACACGAAAAACAAAATACAGCATTCATTTTTGTTGAATATATAAGCCATGGCCTTACTACCTTTTCACCATTTGACATGGTCTTGTAATAATATTTTTCAGAGAATGATCTTTGTTCATCATTCATTGGAAATTTAAAATTTTTGATTTGAATTGCCCCCTTTTTTATAATACACAAACGATACTTCCTATCTTTAACTGATGGCCAAGTTGCTGGATCTTCCAAGTCAAATGAATAATTACTGGTGTCTTGTGCTTGTACCTAATGCAATATTTACACAAAAAGTGAATAAAAATTAACAAGTTATAAAATTTTAAATTATGAAAACAATTAATTTTGTATATTATTTTATTAAACTAACTAATTCCTCTTTTTATAAATATTGTTTAAATTTGCATTCATTTTGGTAATTAGAGAATGAAAATATGACACAAATTGTGTGAATAATGAGAAAAAATTATGTTCAATATATTAAAATAGATACCTATAGATAACCTGAAACCTGTTAATATATTGTGTTTATTACATTTAAGATAACTTGATAAAATGCAGTTTCAAATTAATGAGAATTGATGAAGATGATAATTATAATTTGGGTTCTACTCACATTTATATTTATGTCATCAATTTTCCACAAAGTATCATAATGTTCATTTTGTACTTCTTCATGATCATCTGACTTTTCATTAGTAGATGTAACATTGCTAGAACTAGAACTGTTTATACATTTCTTCATAGATACTTCTGCATGGTCATCGCAAGGAAATGATTCAGGCACATGTAAATTATCAGAAAATTCTTGTATCTAAATAAAGAATTAATACAAATTTTAAATGACTCAAATTCTTATTTGTATTCTACTTACATTTATATTTGTGTTATTAGTTTTACATAAAATATCATTATGTTCATTTTGTACTTCTGCATGATCATCTGGCCTTTCATTAGTAGATGTAAGTGTAACATTGCTAGAACTAGAACTGTTTATACATTTCTTCATAGATACTTCTGCATGGTCATCGCAAGGAAATGATTCAGGCCATGTACCAGCTCTTTCCAGAAATGATTAAATATTTTTAAACAATCATCACATTTTATTTCAGAACAATATCTTGTCTTCCATTGTTACATATTTTTAATTGACATGGTGGGCACATTTGTCGTTCTTCTCTTGGTGTGTCATGCAATATTTTTAAGGTGCTTTGTTTTTCATTCCTTCTATATCCTAAATAGGCCTCTCCACGCATTTTTTTACATTCTGCATCATTTCTAGTCCAGGTGTCTGTATTCCCTCTTTTACTACGTTTTCTTCCAAAGTTTTGGGAAATGGTATCAATTTCTTCAAAACTTACATTTATAATATCCTTATTATTGTAGTAACCAAATTGGTTACTACGAGTAACTTAAACTCAAGTAGATATTGTATATAATAGTTTTATTTACACAGTATTTAAACACAGATTTTTAATATGAGTAATAAGACTTTTTAACTAAGTATAATTATGTAAAAGAGTTATAAGAGTGCTACAGTTAATCCTTGTTGGTGTGATGTGCTGATGTGCAAAATTAGCATTATGGAGTTATTTATATAATAACAATATGTTAATTTCAATGGTCAGCATCACGTGAGAGACTCATAGTTGAGCTGATCATTACATTATTTTGTATATTATAATGCTCTAAAGAAGACTTATTGATGTCATCATCCGGTATAATATTATCTATAAGATTTATTACACTTTCTGCTTCATTTTCACAATTAGAAATTATTTTCATATTATCATTATTTAACAGAGCTTCATTGAATTCAATTGTTTCAATCTTATCAATATTAATTTCTGAATTACAGTCATTGAGCATATAACAGTCTAATTTATTTGTTTCATTTAAATTTAAGTGAGCTGTGTTACAGATTTTTTTAATTGTATTTTGCCTAATTAGTGATTTTGAATTATTTTCTACAGCTTTAAATAATTCATCGACTGAATATGAGTAGCAACTATCATCAGTATTGTAACGTGCCCACCACTTCAACTCAGTTTTGATTGTATTTTGAATAAAATGACAAGTTGATGGTATAATGATAGTTTATTTGTAATTATTTAACACGTAAAATAGTCTAAGACCAAATAATTAATTTATAATAATGTGGTAAACGAGATGTGACTTAGTATCGACTTGGTGGCTGCTCTGCTGGTGCTCGTCTTCTCGGCTGGTGTTCGTCTGATGGACACTTGTCCATCGACGTATTTCGTCGGTATTCCTAATAGATCCCTCCTATGGCATTTTTAGTATAAAAATGGTACACACGCCGTATCCGCCTGAGGTCATTTCTGACGTATTTTATGAAAAATGTTAATTACGGATTATATGTTTCCAAAGTTATCTATTTGTACTGTTTACGGCTTTTTCGTCTTTCCTAGAATATGGGTATTGCGCGCGTACCATTAATTAGTTCTTATCGATGTGGCCGTTCGGATGCTCATATTATTACTATTATCGGGGTTACGCGCTCCTTGCAGCATTTATATCTATTATTGAATATAATATATATATTATAATCGTATTATACTTAATACAATATTATAATAAAATATATTATTTTATATATTATTACTATTATTAATATATACCTAGTCACAGCCCGTTACAGTATCACTATCACCTGTATATAATTCCATTACGATAATAAAATATATTAGGAGCAGAATCACCTTGTTTTACCTAAAAACACATGATAATTATATAAGTAATTAGTATTGACAATAAGTAAATTTAAAAGATTAAAATACAACATTATTAATTTACATTTTGCAATGTAAAACAATCTAACTTTGAATTCAATAGAAATATAATATAAACAGAAGAAAATATAATACCACCTATCTCAATATAATGATTTTATTAACACTGCCTATCTCAAGTGAAAAAAAAATAGTATTTTAAAGTGTCATACTACTTAACATATTATGTATATTATATATGTTTATAGCAAAAGTTCGTTCTGTATTATTATAATATAACATAACATATAATAAAACTTACTTTTTAAAGATTCCTGGTAGCAACAACGATTTTCAATGTGATTTTAATGAGATACGTTGTGTTATGACCAATATTTGATATCCTCTGTGTTATCATTTTTGTTATTTACAGTGGAACCAGTTGTCTGAGCAAAAAAAGGCTCAAATAAAATATTTCCGTACGGTGTTTATCGACCAATATCAACAAAAACCTAATTTTGTCAAATTTTGAGATAGGTGTTGTTGCAGTATCAGCGACGATATGTCATATTGAAAAGGTTAATTTAAAGTTTTTTGTTTTAATTTTTTTTGTTCATTTTCATTTTTTCCATATATAATTTTTGTTTGAATAAAATATTATTATATAATTACCTTAATGTTATCACTAATCGTTCTTCTACTCAAATTGGTTCTCTCCAGTGTGTTTCTTGTTTTTTAATTGATGACCCAACCAAGTTCACTATTTGTTGAAAATTTGTGGGATTCATTCTATAGAATGATTTAAATTTGTCCTTATGTTGATTTACTTCGTTTGCAACAATAGTAGCACTATGTTTTAAATTAATTTTTTTCGAAGGCTGCACTCAGTATCGTCTTTTTTTTTTAAACCATTTTCTTCTTTCGATTTAACCACCACAGAACAATAATCTCATCATCGGACGAGATCTTTAGACCAACTAAAATTACTTGGGTGAACTAAATGGTTGGTAGGTAAAAAAAATATTTATGAAACAAATTTATTCTGTGTGTATTGACCATGAAATATGTTTCGTGTGATTAATTATAAGATACAAATTTTAGGAAACACATTTCTCAAGTGTGTCACCGGCCTAATTGTAACTTAGATCATAGACATTCTGAGTATAGGAAGAGTTAGTATTGTAAGTAGGAGGCGAAGGGCTAGGATTGTTTGTAGAAAGCAAAGGACTAGGAATATAAATAGAAGGTATAGGGCTACCATTATGTGTGGAACACAAAGGACTAGGAATGTAGATAGAAGGTATAGGGCTAGGATTATTTGTAGAAGACGAAGGACTAGGAATGTAGCTAGAAGGTATAGGGCTAGGATCGTATGTAAAAGGTGAAGAGTTAGAATTATTGTAGTTAGAAAGTGATGTGTTGGGATTGTGTGAAAATAATTGTGGCATATGAAGATGTTGGATTTGATTATTAGTTGGATAGTTATATTCATAGAACCCCTGGCAAGCTTTAAAAATCATGTTTCCAAAATCATGTTGAACAGCATTTCTTGTTTGTGGAGAAAAACTTTGTAGCTTTGTTTCAATATATTTTTCATACGCACTGCATTCATTTTGCCGCAACAGTTAAAATTGAAAATGATCAAGCATAATATCATCATCTGTTTTTTTTTCTTGGATGAGTTGATGGAGTATTGAAAATAATGGAATCGTTTTGACTTTCAGTAGACTGTAATACATCATCTTCGTGTTCATTAGATTGATATTCAATGTCAGCTTGTTCTTCGACGACCTTAAATACACAAAAAATTAATTGATTTTATAAAGATACCAACATAAATTTTTCCAAATTACATCAATATTAATAATATTAATTATTTTTTTTTTAAAAAAAGGTGTGCCAGTGGGTGTCGCTCTGCTGTACAGTAGGTTACAAGCGAGTCACTAAAATTTGAACATCAAAAGCTCATAAAAATTTAGTTAGACTTTCCGGAAGAGATTATTTTTTTATAAAATTAGTGAAACCCATGAGGAATCTTGTACTACATTTTCAAATCTAAGATTTATAAAGAAAAATTTTTATGAATTTTTTAATACAACATAATTTGCCCATTTTCATGATTTTTTACGTATTTTGTCAATATTTAAACTTTAAACGCCACTAATATAATTAGGGTTAGGAAAATGATGCATTGAAAACCTACACAGTTAGAAATCTGTCGTTGATTCAACACTCATTGGTGTCAATGTCATACACAGTTGTGTGTTGATTTTGAGCTGGGAGGAGCTTGGTGTTAAATTCACATTAAGCGATAGTTAAAATAACTACTACTCGTTGCTATAGTAAGACTCATGCCTCGTAGTGATTAGTGGTTAATACAACATCAGTTGATATTAAGACAACTACAAACTTTGTATATCTTAACAAATACAATTATGTAGATATGATATTTACTATATTTAGTACAACATTACAGCAGTTTTAAATTAACTTTTATTTGAGGGTAGGTTGAATATTGGTTATTGTTATCTCAACTTAAGTTGCTGATATTTTGTAAAAGTTTGTAAAGATGTTGAATTAACTAATGGTATTCTTAAAACTACTTAATGTAATGTTAAAAAATGTTAGACAAGCAAAAAAAAATATTTCGGAGCGTGCCAAATTCCATCTGCCCTAGCCGGGATTCGATCTCACTACCTACGGGATATTATGAACGACCTACCTACCGCCTTAACCTCTAGACTATCACCTACATTGATATAGTCAACACATTTTAAGGGGGTATATAAATGTCGCATAATATATAGAAAAATATATCTTAATTTGATTTTTATGGAATAAAATGCAAAGTTCTTGACTTTATTTACATACTTTATATATTTTAAAATAATAATATTGTATACAATTAATGTTTTCATACATTACCTACTTTGCCAATAGTAATATATTTGATTTCACATGTTTTAAAATACATGGTAGGTACCTACCTACATTTATTTACTTAAAATATACAAACATAATATTATAGGGTAGGTAATAAGTATACAACTATTGTAGAATAACCAAAAAAAAAAAAAAAAATAAGAATATTAAATATACTATTATTTAAAAGCTTTTTATGCACCTGACCTCAATGAGGCATAAAGTTTACCATTGCCTAGAACTCTGGCAATAGTTGGCGTTGTATCAGGTAATTCATGCATATAACACCCAATCAGTTTTGAGTTTGAATTATTTTTTATTTCATAGGCACAAAAATGTTCATCAAAACCAACAGTCAACATTGGCTTTATTATAAAATAAGGAACTCTGGTTTCATTGACCAACATTTTATAGATTTCCCCAAATAAACAGCCTCCAGCAGCAGAATTTATTTCTAAAACTAATAGCATATCTTTTTTATACATCAAACCTTTATATTCCAACCAAACTGGAGAGAATGAATTACATTTGAATTCTGGTGGTAGATTGAAAATTATATTTGATGGAAACTCAATAAAAGGGGATACTACATGGGAACCAGATGAATAATTTAAGTCTGGTTTTAAACCTGAATTAGATAAAAAGCGACTGATCATTTGCAATTGTATTTTATTAGATAGTGTATGACCTAAATTAATTCGATTAGATACAGCATTTGCAATTGCTTTTACTGTTTTATGTTTTGCTTCAAATCTAATGGAAGAAGTTAAAATAAGCGGTCCATTTTTAAGAAGCAGTTGGCCATAATGTACCAGAAAATGATATTTGGGTTTAAGGGTGCCTTTAGATATTGACAAATATAATTGATTATGTTCAGCTACTAATGCTTGTAACTGAACTGAACACTCTGGTTGTATTTGTCGAGCACTACACATATCTACTATTTTACGTAGTAAAATATATAAACGCCAGACTTCAGTCTTTTTAGGCACTAACTCACCAATAATAAGACCAAAGTACCTCACTAAACACAGCATTTCTGAAGAAGACATAATTATACATCCGTTGATTATGTGAGTAGAACTTATTTCCGGTGGAGAATTTTTATTTTCAGTTACACCATAATTAAAAAATTCTATTCGACTATTCATAATCTCAAGAGTTATATATTTTAAATCAATTAGATTTTTTATGATGAAAGCCATATCATAACGAGCGACCCCTTCTGTGATATCATGCATAAAATCACTAACTGAATTTCTTGTTACATGGAAGCTGGGAACGTTGTTAAATATACAATATTCATTTAAACCAGTTTGTGAACTATCAGCTAAATTAATATCTGTATCATAATTTATTTCATTTCTAAGAGTCTCAGAGGATTCATAAATCATTTTTTGCATATCCGATTTTGGGGAACGGCAAATTCGGCAGTAGTGATTGGCTGAAAAACTCTCAACAAATCCAAGAATTGAATTTAGTCCTAAATTATCACCTAGGACTAATCCAAGAGCAAAATAAATTTGATAGGTTTTAAAATTTACAGTTATAGAAATGCCATTTGTTTCTAAATCTATCAACTCTTTAATAAGCGCCTTATACATATCATAATTATTTATTTTAAAAGTTCCTCGATCTTGGGAATGAAATAAATAACCAACAAAAATATTATCCAACGATGAAAGATATTCTGGTGGTAGAGAGGGGACTGTATAATATACACATCCCATCTTATGAATTCCAGAGTGGGAACCAAGTGGATTACCCATTTCTGCATCATCGTAGTATAAAAAAATGGGAAACACAATTTTATCCGAAAATGAACATTTAATTTTTTTCCATGTGGAACCATTTAAAAATGAAGTTAATATACCTGTACTGCTTAAAGAATCATTGGTGAATTTTAGGGCAGTTTCGTATATATCTGGCAGTTCAAAAAATGATTTTAAATTACTTTTAAAAGATAATAAATGACCTTGAACAGGTACCATTAATAAACGATCAATTCCTTCAACTTTTTTTTTTTGTTTCATATAACCAACTACTACTGTTGTGGGTTTAAAAAATAAATTATGATTTTCAAAATATTTTATTCGCAAATGTTTGGTTTTGAACTCCAAAAAAGGATTTTCGAGAACATTAAACATTTCCTCTATTTCAGTTTTTTTAGAAGTATCATAGTTAGTTAAAACAGAAAAAACTTTTTTTTTTAAATGAGTTATAATTTCATTGGAAAATAATTCATTAACTCCTTCAACTATTTCTTGAAGTAATGTCTCAGTTACATTTGGCTTTGAATATAACTTGGCAATAAAACTTGAAACATTATTTGTAACAATATCTTTAAACGTGCAATTAATTATATTTTTTCCAAAACTATTTTCATTTGTAATATTTGGATCAAAAGCCGTACTACCTGAATCATTTTCTAAAGGTCCATCAATTTCTACGTTCAGTTGTGTAATTGAATTACTTTTATTTGCATGTGTTCTATTTAAATGTTGCCTAAATTTATGTAAGCCGAGAAAATCTCTAAAACAATTATCCTGTTTGCATGTATAAAGTGATTGAGAATCTAAGTTGTGATAAACCTTTAGATGCCATATATACTGGTTTGTAGAAGTAAATTTATTTTCAGTACATAAAAAACAATTAAACATGATTGAAATTTTAGTTATATAATTATCTGATGAAATAAAAGTTAGACATAAGTAGCAAACTATTGCATTATTTTAAATTAAGATTGTAGTTTAAGTTTTATACTTTAGAGTTTAGGTTATAATATTATGTTTTAAGTTATACATTTGAAAATTTATTTAGTATAGTGTTAATAATTGCTGTTGGTTTGTCAAACGGTGTTTTGATCTTATGAACTAGAAGTTGTATTATCATCCATGTCTCATAGCATTCTTTTGAATACGCACAATTTAATGCAAAATATATTTTGAAGCAGGCGTCCAAAGCTTTGAGTGGGCATTCAAAAGCCCATAGTTGTTCATTCACTCTCACATAGCATGTATTTATTGAATATATATCATTGCCAACTAATATCAAATAAGGCTGTATGGTTGCTCCAAATTGAGAATACTTTTTGCGCCTTTTAAGAATTTCTTCATTAAGTTCAATAAGATTCTGTAAATGTTAACAATTTAGTTTTTTAATTTTTAATTTTTTTAAGCAAATTAAATAATACTAACCGTAACGTGACAAATGAAAGCAGCAGCTGATTCTTCCAAAGATGGTTTCCAAAATTTGGTTTTGTTAGAAGTATTAGCAGAGGAGTTTTTTATTTGTGTCTTCGTTGGAATCAAATATGGCAATAATAAAAGTTTGATAATTTCAGATATCATGAAATCTAAATTGAAATTCATGTTTATAAAATATAAAAATTAATAAAAATATAGGTACTCTTACTTCCATTTACATCTGAAGCATCTAATTGCATAAGAAGTGAACGAGCATGTTTATCTTTAATAGATCCTCTTCTCAAGGTAACCAATAATTTTGTAAAATCTGACCAAGTCTTAATAAAAACATTCCAGTCTTCAAATAATTGTATAGTATCAGGATAGCCTATTTTAAAATCTTCAGCAACCTTAAAAATATTTTTTAACAATTATATAATATATTATATTATTAATTTTAAGAATTATTATTTTCTTACCAATAAATACCCCTTTGGACTACAAATTAATGGCCATAACTCAAAAACAGAAGATAAATTACGTGAGCATGGTCCAAAAACATCCGCCTTGCGAATTTCATATGTAAGTATCCACTTATTTATTAAAATATCATCAAATGGGGCTGATAATCCATCATTTTTTAACCATAATTTTGTACATTCAACTTCTTCTATATAATTTAAAAATAAAACAAATTTACTAAATATTTAAATTTTTTTTTAAATACTACTATAATACCAGAAAAAGATTGATGTGATGATGTTGGGATATTTATATTTTCTTTTTTTCCTCTTTCGTAGTCAATGGCACCTAAACTTCTGAGTTTTCTAGCCACATTCTTCCATCTTTCTACAAGTTTTCCTTTACTATGGGTTTGGCTAGTTCCTTCATGCCTTGCAGGTATAAAGTATATACTCTTAAAGAAAAAAAAATATTATAATTTTATTATAGTTTATGTATACTATATTATTAAATTTAATAAATTTAAACCAAAATAAAATGAATCCACTCATTATTATATTATATTATGATATATTATATAAGTTTCCACCAATATTTTAATAGATAAAGGAATTTACAAAACACCTACCTACCGAAAAATATTACCTAGATATCCATAAAGACAAATTAACAGGCGCGTACACAAAAAAAGTTTGGGGGGGGGGTTTGCTTGTACATTTTCAAAAATTTTTAATTAACAAATAATAACTCATTTCCTGACATTTTGGGGGGGGGGGGTTGAACCCCTAGAACCCCCCCCCTTGTATACACGCCTGCAAATTAATAATAATAATCTATGACTAAATTATATAATATATTGTATAACATAGTATAAAATAATGTATATAATATATTATTAAGAAACGTACGACATACCTTTATTTCTTTTGGAAAAATTTCAACTATTAGATCTGCTATTTTATGGAAATAAATATCGCTTCCCCTACAGACATAAAAATAAATATATATACAGAAAATTGCTACCCAATTAGCATATTTATCAAATTAAAAGAGCAACATTTAAAAATGTAGTATAAATTGTAACTTATAAGTTTTGTTTGTATTTACAACAAAATATCAATTAAGTTTCATCTAATTATTTATCATATAAATCTTTAAAACTATTTAAATTGAAAAATTAATTGATTTAGATTTCAAAAATTACCTGTTCTGTTCTTGAAATAAATGATTGATAATCAGTTTTGTTAGTGAGTTTTGAGCTTCATCAGACAGGTTACCATTATTTAATCTAGCATCAGCAAATATACACCTACCATCATTTGTGGTATGTAATAGATCAAGCAGGGTCTAAAATAATTAGTGGTAGGTATTAAATTAAACCTTTATAATTTGAAATTTATTGTACAATTCAATAATTGTTAAGAACAAATAGAAATGTTAGGCAAATGTACGTAGGTACTATCTACCTACTTTTTAATATTATACTATGAGAAGACAGGTTAGTACTTATTATATAATAAGTATATACTATTAGATAGAGGTATAGGTATAGGTAAAATAACTTACTTCTGTCGACCATTCAATAGTCCTCCTTTCTTTAGTATGAGAATATGATGTAGAGCTCGGCAAGGCAATTGTAGATGTTGAAGGATTTGTCAATGTTGAATATGTTTTATTACTAAACTCATCTATTTCAGATGTGTTCGAGTCTGTTGGTACAAGTACAGCATTTAGTGTGCTCGAGAGACTAGGAACAAACTTTTTACAATAGTAAATAAATCAACAGTACCTAAGACATAATTTATTTATACATAACAATCTTTTATTGTAATCTATATTTGCAGACACATGACAAAATAAAAGTATTTTGTTTATACATTTATTAATTATTTTTTAATATATTTTGTCACGCGCAAAACACGCTTCAAAACCACGTTTCAAAACCAAATATTGTATAGGTGAATTTTAATAATATAATATCTTACCTGCATATAATTTTCCATTGCAATTTGTAAGTAATGGAAAATGTTAATTTGCAATAACAAATTAATGTGAAACTGGCATTAGAAATAGTTAAGTTTAACACGCGGACAAAATAAAATCAACGTAAACTGTAAACACACGAGTCACGACAATTTTGTAGTCACACAAGTACACAGCACAAGACGTAACAGCACTACAGCAGTACGCCAGTTGTACAACACAAAAGTAATATTATCATGTCTACCAATAAACTATAAATATCATAAATTAAAAATAATAATTTATAAACATTGATATCAGTAGAAATTAACCGATTAATCGTTGGTAAATCTATATTTATATTCAAAATAACATTTATACAGTCCGGCCCACGAAAGCCCATACTACTAGATTCCCACTATTCGGCAACATGCCGATGCGCAGCGACGGACGCGTTTTTACGTATGGACTCTCGACTCTCGTAGCCCGGAGTATACATGAGTGTATTTTACTATTTTTAATCGCACATATACTATAATGTAGAAATAAATAATGTATTTAATTCAACAATAAACTGATGTTATTTTAACTATAAAATAGTGGATAATGTAATATTCAACTATTCATTGTTAATTTAACTCCTATATTGATTGCTGAATTGAGTAAACGTATGGTGTTAAACCATGTGTATTTCATTCTACATACATTGTTGTTATTTTAACACTCCAAAGTATATAATTTACAATTTAGCTGATTGACAAATTCAGTAAAGTGTTAAAACAACTACAGATTTCTAACTGTGTACAGTAAAGGCATTAAAATGTTAACAATACTACTCCAAAAAAATGCATTTTAACATGAAAATGTTACTAAAAAATGACTTAAAAATGTAAAAGTTCAGCTGATAATAATTTTTTAAATCGAAAAAATATCGTATTAATGAATATATTTATACGTTTACATTGTAAAAATTAATTGTCAAAGATTCTAAACACAATTTAATATCTATGTAAAACAATAAATTAAAAAAGGTGGGCAAGTGGTTGTCGCTCTGCTGTACAGTAGGTTACAAGTGGGTCACTGTATAATGGATGATATTAAATTTGAATTCAACGATATAATATCATTGTATAAGAAAAACGATTCTGAGCGGAGACAGTATGTCAGTCTAGGTATAAGACATATTATATACATTATACATATCTATGGTACTAAACCAAAATTTGACTTATAATAGGTAGGTACCTATAATAAATTCCAAAATTAATCATATCAAAATATCCATTAGGTACTTATAACGCGTTATACATCAACAAAAACCGTGATACTATCATAGATATATAATAGTACACTTTAGAAGTTTCAAGTACCCACGAATAATATTATTCAATCACAACAAAATAACTAAAATAGTTTTTCTAGGTTTTTTAATATGTAATTTCGTCCAAATTTGAATAAATGTCTGTAAAAAAAAACTGTGTTCATATATTTTTTAGATTTTTTGGTTACAGTATGAACTATTTACGAGAACCTTTGTGTTGAATTTGCAATCCTTAGCTAGAAAAACTGAACATTTTATAATTTATTAATTACAATGATTGATAATTTTCGAGATTTTGATAAATTTGATCTTTAAATGCTTATAAAAAAAAACTGTGCCTATGTATTTTTAATATTTTTCAACTGATATTGTAACAATATATCAGGAGCCTTGTATTAAATTTTTACACTTTTTGGACCAACAGATAAAACTTTATTGATATTTATAGAAAAAAAAACTAAAAAAAATTGAAAGCTGTAAATGTCCATAAACAGCTCAAAAAGAGTTAAAATATTTTCAAAATTGTATGGTGTATAGGAAATGCTAATATAAACATTCAGTGAAATTTTCATGTATCTACAGTTATTTGTTTTTGAATTACAACAAAATAAGGAAATCGCTACATGAGAAA
The DNA here is from genome assembly GCA_949089665.1 of Macrosiphum euphorbiae. NCBI lineage: Eukaryota > Metazoa > Arthropoda > Insecta > Hemiptera > Aphididae > Macrosiphum > Macrosiphum euphorbiae. Next base: position 53,804,878 of record CARXXK010000002.1, read on the forward strand.
TCGAGTGAATACCCAATGTTGTAAAAATTTGAATTTCAAACTCTCATAAAAATTTAATTTGACATTCCGGTAGAGATTTTTTTATTGATAAAGGTAGACAAACTTATGAGTAATCTTATATTACATTTTCAAATCTTAGATTTAAAAAGAAAAATTTTTACGAATTCTTAACTCAAAATAATTTGCTAATTTTCGTGATTTTTCCATATTTTGTCAATTTATGAACTTTAAATGCTTATAAAAAAAAATTGTGACTAAGGATTTTTAATATTTTTCATCAGCCTTTGAAACAACATATTAGGAGCCTTCTATTAAATTTTCAAGCTTTCGCAACCAACAAATAAAATTTTATTGATATTTTAAGAAAAAAAACTAAAAAAAAATGGAAAATGAAAATGTCCCTAAACAGTTCAAAATAAATCAAAATATTTTGAAAATGTTATCGTGTATAGAAAATGCAAATATTAACAACCAGTGAAATTTTCATGTATATACGTTCATTTGTTTTAGAGTTACACCAATAACCAAAATCGATTTTTTGGAAAACCAATTTTGCGTAAAAATTCCCGTTTTTCCTTAATTTTTGTGTTGTTTTTCCCGGCGCTTGTGAAAACTACTGCGAAATTTATACTTTTGACCCCCCAAAGTACCAACTAGATTCACTTTCCTATCAGAAAAGCTACTGATGAAGAAAATCCAAGCACTTTTACTGTCCTAAAACGTGATGACAGACACAAAAATATAAATAAAAATATAAAAATATAAATAAAAATATAAAAACATACATCATTGTAAAACCAATACATTCATCGCTCCGCTCAGAATCTAAAAACACATCATTGTAAAACCAATACATTCATCGCTCCGCTCAGAATCTAAAACGGTTTTATTAAATTTTAGGTACCTACCTGTTTATACACGAAATATATTTGTAGTAATTTTACATTAAATTGGTTAATGTGTTCGTAAATATTCTAAAAATGTTGAATAAATATTCAATTAACAAAAACTAAAAAAAAATGGAAAATGAAAATGTCCCTAAACAGTTCAAAATAAATCAAAATATTTTTAAAATGTTATCGTGTATAGAAAATGCAATTATAAACAACCAGTGAAAATTTCATGTATCATGTCATTTGTTTTAAAGTTACACCAAAAACCAAATTCGATTTTTTGGAAAATCGATTTTGCGTAAAAATTCCCGTTTTTCCTTAATTTTTATGTTGTTTTTCCCGGCGCTTGTGAAAGCTACTGGAAAATGTTTACTTTTGACCCCCCAAAGTACCAACTAGATTCACTTTCCTATCAGAAAAGGTACTATTGAAGAAAATCGAAGCACTTTTACTGTCTCAAAACGTGATGACAGACACAAAAAAAAAAAAATATAAAAATATAAAAAAAAAAAAAAAAAGGTGGGCAAGTGGGTGTCGCTCTGCTGTACAGTAGGTTACAAGTGGGTCACTGTATAATGGATGGTATTAAATTTGAATTCAATGATATAATATCATTGAATAAGAAAAACGATTCTGAGCGGTGATGGTATGTCAGTCTATGTATAAGGCATATTATATACATATCTATTAAACAAAAAATTGACCTATAATAGGTACCTATAATAAATTCCAAATTAATCATATCACAATATCCATTAGATACTTATAACGCGTTATACATCAACAAAAACCGTGATACTATCATAGATATATAATAGTACACTTTAGAAGTTTCAAGTACCCACGAATAGTATTATTCAATCACAACAAAATAACTAAAATCGTAATTCTTGGTTTAAATATGAAATTTTGTCTAAATTTGAAATTAAAATGTCTGTAAAAAATAAGTGTGTTTATATATTTTTTAGATTTTTTGGTTACAGTATGAATTATTTAAGAGAATCTTTGTTTTAAATTTTCAACTCTTAGTTATAAAAACTGAACATTTTATAATTTTTTAATTCCAACGATTGATAATTTTCGAGATTTTGATAAATTTTGTCAAAATTCCAACTTTAAATGCTTATAAAAAAAAATCGTGCCTATGTATTTTTAATATTTTTCAACTGATATTGTAACAATATATCAGGAGCCTTGTATTAAATTTTTACACTTTTTGGCCCAACAGATAAAACTTTATTGATATTTATAGAAAAAAAAAACTAAAAAAAATTGAAAGCTGTAAATGTCCATAAACAGCTCAAAAAGAGTCAAAATATTTTCAAAATTGTATGGTGTATAGGAAATGCTAATATAAACATTCAGCGAAATTTTCATGTATCTACAGTTATTCGTTTTTGAATTTCAACAAAATAAGGAAATCGCTACATGAGAAATCGAGTGAAAATCCAATGTTGTAAAAATTTGAATTTCAAACGCTCATAAAAATTTAATTTAACTGTCCGGTAGGGATTTTTTTATTGATAAAGGTAGATAATCTTATAAGGAATCTTGTGTTTCATTTTCAAATCTTAGATTTAAAAAGAAAAATTTTTACGAATTCTTAACTCAAAATAATTTGCTAATTTTCGTGATTTTTCCATATTTTGTCAATTTTTGAACTTTAAATGCTTATAAAAAAAATTGTGACTAAGGATTTTTAATATTTTTCATCTGCCTTTGAAACAACATATTAGGAGCCTTCTATTAAATTTTCAAGCTTTCGCAACCAACAAATAAAATTTTATTGATATTTTAAGAAAAAAAACTAAAAAAAAATGGAAAATGAAAATGTCCCTAAACAGTTCAAAATAAATCAAAATATTTTGAAAATGTTATTGTGTATAGAAAATGCAAATATTAACAACCAGTGAAATTTTCATGTATATACGTTCATTTGTTTTAGAGTTACACCAATAACCAAAATCGATTTTTTGGAAAACCAATTTTGCGTAAAAATTCCCGTTTTTCCTTAATTTTTGTGTTGTTTTTCCCGGCGCTTGTGAAAACTACTGCGAAATTTATACTTTTGACCCCCCAAAGTACCAACTAGATTCACTTTCCTATCAGAAAAGCTACTGATGAAGAAAATCCAAGCACTTTTACTGTCCTAAAACGTGATGACAGACACAAAAATATAAATAAAAATATAAAAATATAAATAAAAATATAAAAACATACATCATTGTAAAACCAATACATTCATCGCTCCGCTCAGAATCTAAAAACACATCATTGTAAAACCAATACATTCATCGCTCCGCTCAGAATCTAAAACGGTTTTATTAAATTTTAGGTACCTACCTGTTTATACACGAAATATATTTGTAGTAATTTTACATTAAATTGGTTAATGTGTTCGTAAATATTCTAAAAATGTTGAATAAATATTCAATTAACAAAAACTAAATAAAAAACCTAAAAACTGACTCAAAAGAAACAAAAATGCAAATAAATATAAAATAAAATTGTATATTTGAACTCTGTGATGTATGAATCGGATTTTGTATTCGATGAGCTATGTATTGGAGTGCTTTAAAAAAAAATGAAAATGGTACAAATTCCTGGCCCTAGATATAATACATACAATTTAAACAATAAACAATTTGAAAAATAAGATTGAAGTAGTTAATATTTTCTTCTATAATGTGATAATTTGTATAAAAATGATTCATCCGATTTCAAAAAATCATATTTATTGTAAAATTTGATTAATCATTTTAAGGTATGAAGTTCCTATTATTGTGTTCCCATCAAAGAAAAATGGTCCGTACACTTTCTTTCTGGAAACGGCGCAGAAAAGTTGGGCGAATTCCTTTCATGTTCGACAACTACCCGTGGATTCTCTAATCCCCAAATTCGCACATTGGGACGATATACCTTCCCATTTAAATGAAAAGTGGCCCCATCACTGAAAATGATACGATAGAAAAACTGTTCTACCTCTTCACTCTTCTCGAGAAAAAATGTACAAAACTCAATTCTTTTTTGCATATCACCGTCATGGAGAGCCTGCAACAATTGAATTCTGTAAGGTTTAAGTCTCAGGCGTCTGCTCAACACACGCCAAACTGTTTTCGGTGGTATTGCAAGTTCTCTGGATGCTTGACGAACTGATTTCTGTGGACTTCTTACAAAACTTTGTCGAATTTGTTCAACATTTCCATCCGAAGTTCTTGGTCTACCTGATGACTTCCCTTTACATAAGCAACCAGTTTCTTGGAAGGTTTTATGCCATCTTCGAATACTCTGGGCTGTTGGAGGTTCAATGTTAAACTTTCGTCGAAAATCACGCTGCACGGTAATAACAGACTCGCACTTCTCAAAGCGGAGTACACAAAACGCCTTTTGTTGCTCGGTCGACATTTTGATAACTACTAATTAAGTTACGCCACATGACTAAACTGCACATTAGCGCGACTTATCGGCAATCGATAAAAACTCGATAACCCCACCTTTCAGATGGTTGGCGCTTCGTATCCTAGTTCACTAACCATTACGGTGCCAAATTTATCAACTAGATAACTTAAAATAAACTTAGTTATCTAATCTTTCCATTATTACATTGGTCATTAACCTGCGATTAACCGTGTCCGAACTATATCAGTTCGTAATCGGATGAATCATTTTGAAACACTCTGTATATTATTATTTAAAAATTAAGATTCCTACGACATCTGAAGGTTGGTTAGCTATTTCAAGAGGGTACGAAGATCGTTAGAATTTTCCCCATTGTTTAGCGCAATGGACGGAAAACATATGTAGTCCTACAAGCTCCATTTAATAGTGAAAGCGAGTATTTTAATTACAAAGGACATTTTAGTATTGTATTATTTGCACTCGTTGATACCAACAATAACTTTATATACGTGAACGCCGGATGTAAGGGTAGAATTTCGGTTGGCGGAGTTTTTAAAAATTGTGAGTTATATAAAAAAAAATGGAAAATCACTCGTTGAATATACCAGCCCCAATACCATTACCAGGAAGAGAAATATCAGTGCCATATTTTGTACTTGGTGATGAAGCATTTCCACTGAACGAACATGTCATGAAAGTATATTCCGGTTTACATCCCGTTGGTTCAGTTAAACGAAATTTCAACTACCATTTATGCAGGGCCCGTCGTGTAGTTGAAAACGTTTTCGGAATTTCGTGTTTTACGTAAGCCAATGCTATTAGAATCCGAAAAAGCAGAGGTTTTTATGATGGCTGTAGCACACCTCCATAACTTTTTACGAAAAAGTATGAATTCGGTAAACATTTATACACCAAGTAGCACATTTGATAGAGAAGTTGGTGGACAGATAACGGAAGGAAATTTTAGATCAGAAAACAATAATATAGTAAGAACGTTATCTGTGTTTGTACGTGGGTTTTTTACGATAACTCAGTTTTTAAGTGAGTTCTAAGCATTTTTAATTTACTTTTTATTATTTACGTTACAAAATCTTATAGTATTCGAATAGGTTATCTACTTAGCAAGACTGGCTAATAATATTGTATCTAATTAATATTTATAAAATTTCTTTTATAATTACCTGAGCCAGTTCTCTGACTTTTTTTCATCCTCGCCTTTTCCCGCCGAAATGATGCACTAAGGCAGATCATTTTTTTCTTACATTCATCCGATGTCTTTTTCATTTCTGTGGCCAACTCTTCCCACTCATCGGATTTTGAGAATTTATTGTAATACCTTGGGTGCTTTGGGCCTTGGGGACCATAGTATCGGTTTTTTTTTCAAACACTCAATAAGGTCCAACACCTTTTCGTTGTTCCAATCCATTTTTAAATTTTAATTAAATTTATACAAATTAACCACTTTAAAACGGTTAAACTTTTAAACAGTCCTGTAGCAGTAGCGATCAGGGCGATTCGCTGCTCGCAACTGGTTACCCTAAACACTAGGGTCGTGTAGTAATGTAACATTCCTTTGATGTTCGTCAAAATACCGACGGCGTCGCGAGCAAGCAGTCACGAATGTATAGGCGCGTCCACACCTGAGCACGCTAGAGATGAGCGATAATTACAGTGAGCAAAATATCGCGATCGCTGTGTGTACTCAGTATAGACGTCGCACGGTGCGAGCCATAAATTAGGTGAGCAATGTTGAACGATTTTGGTGCTCAAGTCATTCGCTGGTAGGAACTGGTCACTAGTAGTTGTCATTTGTGTTCAATTATTTTTATAACTTGGCACACAAATGGCAAACAATTTACAAATTTCCAGCGCCGCTTATATTGTTATGCCTTTATTAACAAAAAAAAAAAAAAAACAGTCAAGTCGATTTTTCGATCAAGTCAAATATACAATGGCACAAGTATGGTACGTGATTTCAACTTTCATACAGACTCCGATCAGTTTGAAAATTTTCCAACAATGTCACAAGAGGATTTTGAAACCCTTGTATCGCTACTTTCGCCAAATAGACTAGGTACTCATTTCAGGGAACCAATTCCAGTTAAGGTACGGTCTCCAAGGCGACCGGTCGCGGCGACTTGTCGTCAATATCTGTTTTTACAGAAATCGTATTATCTGGTCAGCAAGACGCGACAGGTCGCCGCGGCCGACGACAATACTACTCGTGAAGCAGTAGACAGCGATACATCAAGACGACACCATGTCGAAATTAGTCTTTTTGCCGTCTGAAGACGAAATTTTGTAAATGAAGAACAAAACAACCCAATATTATATAATATGGGACTAGAAGAGTACAGAAATATTATCACGAAAAATAAAATATGGAAAGATATAGCTACAAAAATTGGAAAATCTAGTAAATAAAATGATATATTATAACTAATAAATACAATACTTAAATAATTTTTTTATTGAACCAAATATAAATATAATGATTCTTAAATCAAATTTATCAAATGTATAGCAGATGATACTAAAAAACGTTGGAAAAACATTAGGGATTCGTACTCGAGAAATAAACGAAAACCTGCGACTGGATCGGCAGCATCAACCAAAAAAAATGGTCACTGGCTACACATCTCACTTTTTTGGACGAAGTTGAATGTGAAAGAGAGTATGTATTAAAATTAAAATTACTTTTATTTTTGTTATAAAAAAGGGCAACAAGTACCGCTCTGCTGTATAGTAGGTTATAAGTGGGTAAATGTAGTTTATTTTCTATAAATATTTTTAGCGGATAGAAAATCGTAATATAAACATAAGGATCATAATAAATATTGATAATAAGTAGGGTTCTAAAATTTCATGAAATTTTTTTTTTTTTAAATATGTCATACTCATAACCCTAATAATAAGTATCTATAAAAAATAAATATCTATTATTTATTTTTTATTTTTTATTGAATAACCATAAATAATTTTCATTATAACATTTAAAAATTTTAGAAATTAATACATTTCTTACATCTTTAGCTCAACTTGTAACGTGACACTGGAACAAAATACAGATGTTTCTCTCGATGAAGAAAGAGATGATACACTATGTGAAGCAACTAATGACTTACCGGCTGAAAGTTTTACTAGGAAGCGTGGATTTTCTAAGTCAAAAAGTGTTGCTGCTTTGTTAACAAATAATTCAGAAGAACGATATTCCATTATTAAGCAAATTATGGATCAAAATGAAGACATTTTGGATAAAAAGGAAGAGAATGTGGATGAATTGGATTTATTTTTTAAAAGTATGGCTGCAACAGCTAAAAAATTACCTACCAAAGGAAAGCTTGAAGATAAAAGAAAAATATTTTCATTGATGACAGAACTAGGAGAAAAGTGTTTTTTATACGAACAACCTGTAAATCAAAATACTGTTCACCAAATGACTAATGTTCATGGTCCACATACTGCTCAGCAACATCTTCATACATTACATTCTATTCAACCTTCCCCATCAGGTTAGTATGTACTCTACATCTTCAGGTTCACAGTTTTCCATGTTTAATTATGATGACCCACTTGCATTACATTCGTCTAAGTAATATATTTGATTTTGTTTTGTTTTAAATTTTACATTAACTTGTTGAGTATTTTGTAATTTGTATTAAAAGGTTGATTTTTATTATGTAGGTATAAGTAATACCTGAATTTATTTTAGAAGTTTATTTTTGTTTTTTCAACTTTAAATTTACCTGTGGAGTAACTTGTTATTTGTTTTATTAAAATGTTGATTTTTATCATGTTTTAGCAATAGTAATTAATATGTCTTAATTAAAAGTATTAAAAAGTATATGAAAAAAGTTATTTTTTATTTTATTGTTATTTGTAAAAAATATTTTATAGTTAATAATTTAATATTTTTAATATTAAATGTTGACATGAAATTTCACTTAATAATATAAATAATATATTATAAAATATAATATAATTAATATATAAACTTAAATATCTTTATTAATTATACATACTAATATTACAATACAATCCTGCAATGTGTTATTTAACTGATACAACAACTTTTTAATTAATTAAATTTAAATATATTTCATAAAATATAAAATTAAGAGTTTGTTTGCCAAGAAACAGCCCATTCATTATTAAAAAATTCTTTAAACAAATTTCTAACTTCAAATCCTTCAATATTTGATAACCCTCCTCGTCGAGAAAGTGGCATCAAATTGTCAGTTGGTGGTAGTTGTTCGGTATCGTAATCGAAGAATGGTCGTTTATTTTTTTCCAAGTACCCATCACGTAACATATTATTTAGACAGCAGGTTACCCAAATTAGATCGTCGATTGTAGTCGTTTCTAAGTTAATTGGCTGATAAAATATTCTGAAAATTTGGCTTAGCAATCCGAAAGCATTTTCGGTAACTCTTCGAGCACGACTTAGTCTGTAATTAAACACACCTTCTAAAGGATTTTCTCTGGCAGATTTTCTCGTATATGGTTTCAAAATATGTTTATGTAAGCGAAAAGCCTCATCACCTACAATTACATGGGGTGCTACCTTATCTGATCCCGGAAGTTGACATTTTTCTGGAAATAAAAATGTCCCATTTAAAATTTTTTGTCCCATATTTGACTTCAAAAAAATACCACTATCGCCTTCTTTTCCGAAGGAACCAATGTCAACAACAATAAATTTATAATTCGAGTCCACCATCGCCAGAAGTACAATCGAATAAAAATCTTTATAATTATGAAATAATGACCCAGATTTACTGGGGCTTCGTATACGGACATGCTTCCCATCAATTGCCAAAATGCAATTTGGGAAATTCCACTTGTACGAAAATGCTGCTGATTTTTGCTTAAAATCTATATTTTTTGAATCTGGCAAAAAAATGGGTACGAATTTAATTCTCAATTCAGCTAGTGTGCTTTTTATTATTGTGTTTAAGAGGATGTCAGAGTGAAAGTAGAACGTATACAACGCTCAAGAGATGGCGTTGTGCTCCGTATTGCCGCCGTCGTGACAGCTTTTAACCACGCCCATTGTATCAACGACGTAGCCGCGCGTATTAATCTCGGGAGAGACGATTTATTCATGTTCAAACCATAGACCTATTAACTAAATGGGCCTTATGGGGTAATTTTTTGAGAAGTAATTAAAAAAGTAATTAAAAAAATTTCATATTTCATTTGTAACGTCACAAGTTTTTCGTGCACAATTATTATTATTATTGTTATTACTTATTATAAATCATTGTTATTACTATTATTAAAACCACCTTATTCGATTCAAATGATTCGAATCAGTATAATGATTCATTTTTCCCATCCCTACTTATTATTATCATAACTGTTGCGCGCTCGATGAACAGTCTAATCTACAAAGTTATGTCTCCACATACTACTTCCCCCCCCTCTCTACACAAAGGTTCAGTTGTGAACACAACGTCTGCCGGTCGGATGACACCGTCGTTCGAGGAAGACGTGCAATTAGCGGTACCGACAGTGCAACCTGTATCCATATAATAATTGTCAATACCCCTGATCATGCAATACTGACCTGTCCCACTCTCACAAGACGACGTCTACAACCAGCGGCTGGACACCACCGACCATCGTCTCGTTGCATTTTTCCCGAGACCTCTGAGCCGACACAACGTTTTGTCAATCACGTCTCTCGACTCAACCACTTCCGACTCTCGTCAACTTCGGATCATTCCTATTATTCTCGAGGCCGTACCAAACAATATGATGGGCTAAGATCCTCCACAGGCCTACTGGTGGCCAGATATCCGGTCAACTGTCAACTCTCGTTTCTGACCGCAAGACGGTTGATGCCGTGTGTGTTGGTGGCTACTCAGCCCAGCCGTCCCGCTGTCAAAAGGACCACATCTCAAGACCTGTAACGTATCAATGTAACATTCCCCCCCCCATGTCCCTCTCATTTATAACTGTAATGTGTTTCTTTTAATTATTTTTTTTATTCCTACGCGATATCTCAGGCGGTAACCCAACGGTGGCCATATTCTCATCATTTTATATTATTATTAAAATCACCGTAGGTAATGGCGGGCTTTGTGGGCTGACCTGCATTTCGCTAATTATAACGCACTAGTTGTGTGCGCCAAATCATTATTCACCTCATAATTATTATACTCCTATAACTGCCATGTGTCAAAACCATTATTATTAAAAAATGTATGTCAAAATTATTCAACCATTGTAAATCAAAAATGTAGACTGACCGATCTCAAGTAGACTTGATGAAAATTTCAAATCTGTTTTCAGAATCCTTATCGTTTCACTAGATTAATCGGTACGTTGGAAATAGAACACGTCTATAATCCTATGTTGCGCATGTGTTAGACAAAGACAGGAAATCACCGCCACCAATCCCCTTAAGTTAATAGTATTTGTTTACTTAATTTAAACTTCGCTTTTAATTTAATTGAAAGAAAAATACTTAACTTAACTGAGTCAAAAAATATCATTAACTTGCCTAGCCTTGATTATTTTTAACTTTTTTTTTATAAATACATTTTTTAATAAAAGTTAACGTTAACTGTGTTTAACACAAAAGATATTGGTACTTACAAGTCGGTATCCAAGAGGTAATTTAAAACTATTCCAGTCGCTAATTATGTCACTTGTTGAAGTTGCTTTTTGAATTTCGTTTAACCTAAATTTTGTTGTTGCTTTCCAATTACGTTCAACTTCCGGAAATGTACAATTTGTGTCATTTTTAATTTGATCCACAATGTAACTGATGTCTTTTTCTGGTTCTGATGCATATCACAAATGCAATAAGTAAAAATACATCATAGGTATAAGGTAGTGAGTGAAAAATATCTTACCAAAATCTATACAATGTTTGCGACTAATAGGCTTATCAACATTTTTTACATTTTATGTGACAAGACCAGTTGATTTTAAAAACCTCATAGAATTATAAAACTTCGAGTAGAGTTTTCCTTTTGGATTCTTGTTTGATTCGTACTTCATAAAATATGTATCCTAAGATTAATTTTTAAACAATTATTATTAGTACAAATTATGTAATTATATATTACTCCTTTAACTTACTTTTACTTCTGATGGAAACATAGAAATTATTTGATCACCAATGAAATCAGCAAGGTTGACCGAAATGGTCATTTTTTTGGTAATGATGTAACTAATGATGGCATCTACTAATAATGATCTAATATTATCATTAAACCTATTGTTAGTTTTATAATATTCCAATATCATTCCACCAGTAGTTGATGCGTTCAATATAACACCCAAATCAATATCATGAACTAAAGATTTTTGTTGATGAAATGTTTTTGTGGTAGGAGTATTATATGAAATTGTAGTAGTCATATTTCCATTTTGAGGTAAACATTTTTTCCATATTTCCAAATTATTAATGAACTTAAATCGAATTCCTAATGAAAATGTATTCAATAATTCTTTACAATCATCATCTTTTAACAATTTCATCACGTTCAGATCTATTAAATCAGCTAAAAAAGATTTTACAGTATATTGTCAAAAATAATATAATTTATAATAAACAATGACTCTATTGACTATGAGCTAACTAACCAAGCAATGTTTGATAAACGCATTCCAATCCACAATCTCTGAGCAAGTCTAGTAAAGGTTGAAGATCTTCAGTTGGATAGCTATACCCTGGTACTAGTGGCATTACAACTGCAGTAGAAGATTCTGTATCTAAAATCTATTAATATACAAACTATGATTAACTATATTTGTTTATAGTAAGTATCGGATGTCAAAACAATTGCAGGAACTAAAAAAATGCAGAAATAAGTATGAGATTCATGCAAATGTATATTTTAAAAATTAAAAATACTTGCAAAATGATCATTTTCATTATTTGATAGTAAAGATTCTTGTAAATTCTCGTTAATTTCAAATTGCTCCATCATAAAATAAAATATCCAATACACAGTAGGTATGTTATGTAAGTAATCTATATTTGAAAAGCCAAAAGCATAATATTTACAGTAAGTAGGTGCATAAATATTAATGTAAATGTATGTATATATATATATATATATATATATATATATATATAAATGAGTATATAAATGTTAAAAAAATTCTTTAAGGTGAATCATTAATTTTCCTGAAGGAGATGGTGTAATGTTGATTGGTGGCCCACTAAATTCGTCTACATTATAAATCACACAATCTTCAATAACAGTTTTGTCGCAATCTACCTCAAATGCTTCAAAGTGTGAATTAAAGTTGTTAATCTTAATTTGCTTAGCTAGAATGTGAATTTTTTTATTCGGTATATTAAAAACTATTACTTCTATAATTTCAAACAAGCTCATCTCTTCTATAAATTTTGTCAAATATTATCCTTTTTTATAAATTGTTCCCATAAATTCTATTTGGTTGTAACAACAAAAATCAACAGATGACAGAGAAAGAATTTTGCATATATTATCTGAATTTAAACTACGTATTTTGTGCTTTTCTTTTATTATAATTTCTTGAGTGCTGGATTGTAAAAGAATGTGAGCAAACTTATATTGGCATTTCTTTGCTAAAGTTAAAGTAATATTTTTCCTGGATGTTGTAATCCGAGCGTACATTTTTAATTCTCTATGTTTTCCTTCATATTTACAACACCAATAAAACCTTGGAGGTCCAGAGTATTGAATAATAGTTGGGTAGTGAATTAAAAAGTGGTGTTTGGGTTTTAAAGTATCATTAAACAGTCTAATATACATTGAGTTATGTTGACTTATTAATTGTTTAAGGTCCATAATTTTGCCGTCAGTAAAATTATATGAGAGAAGTAAATCAATGAGCTTTAACAGGGTTAAGAAGAATTTCCACACTTCATCGTCATCAGGAATTAAATCTCCAACCATAATTGGGAAAAAATGAATAAATGACATCATCTCCCTCGCAGACATTTTCAAATGACATTTATTTAAATGCAGGGCTTGAAACCGGTAACCGATTTTTCCCGGTAACCGGTTACCATGAGTACTTTTTGGACTGGTATCCGCTTCCCGGTTCTCGAGTTTCAATTTTGAGAAGCGGTTATCAATTACCGGTAATCATGGAATTTGATAAAGGGGGAAATCTATAACGGTAACCGTTTATTTTTAGAACCGGTTAATTAATCGGAAGTATACAAAACCGTAAATCTCAAACCAATTAACGTAAAAATAATTTTTTTTTAATTATATTGAATATTCTAAATAGAAGAAAATAATATTTATAAAATACTAAAATAGATTATTTTAGAACTACTAAGTATTAAAATTTAAAATTACCAAAACAAGCGTGTTTGATTGCGGAATCGTATCGGCGCACTAACAAAAAATTCTCAGTAGTCAGTACCTATGATATAGGTACTGAATACTGATACAGTGATACGAATGGTAGAAACATCGACGAATGCGGGCGGATACATATATAATATATATATAATAGTATATAACTCTTGCATGTACGATATTGTACCAAGTACTAGGTAATAGGTAGGTACCTTATAACTTATAATCAGGGACTGTTTTTATATTCATTATTTAATAATAAGTTAGTTACATTAGTTCGAAATAATAGTAATACTGAACAAAACTGTGTAGTACTATACTAAACATGTTAAGTTTGATGAAAAAAAATAGAGTAGGTATTAAAACAAAAAAAAAATGGTTTTGTGAGGTAACCGGTAATTTTGAAGATTTAAAAACGCTTCCAAATAGATAACCGGTAATCCCATTTATAAAATTTATTTCGGTAAGCGGGAAATGATTATCATTATTTCTAAAAACCTCGATAACCGGTAACTGGTTCCAAAAAATTTTCTATTATTTCTTCAGGAGCGGTTTCAAGCCCTGTAATTAAATGATTCACTGATATTACAGGTGAAATATTGCCAACTTCAATAGGGCCATAGTTAAAGTTGGTTTTACGTTTATTTAATGTATCTAATGAAAATATTTGAGCAGTATAAACAGAATATTTAATGATATGACATATATCGTAGTGACAAATGCCTTCAAACACATCGTGCATTACATCCACACAATAATTTTCAGTAACATGGAAACTATTTATTACATTTAAAATTGAATTTTTATTAATACCAGTTTCACTGAAATCCATCTTAGCCACATCATCTGAATAATTTATACTGTTACGCCTGCATAATATATTTTCTACACATAGCTTTTGGGCAATACTTTTATGTGTTTTACAAAACCGACAATTATAATTTGATGAAAACGATTTACTGAACACAAGTATACTATTGAGCCCCAAATTATCACCCAATACTAAACCAAGAATAAAATATACTTGAAATTCACCATATCCTGTTAAAATACTAAGTCCTTCTTCTTCAAGAAAATTAATTTCATTAATTAATTGTAACAAACATGGGTCATTTCCAAACTCTTTAAGATCAGCAGATTTAATCAGTGCTGCTAAAAATATATTTGATAATTTTGAATTGTTTTCAACAAGCGGAAAACTGTAATAAATGGCAGCAATTGACTGGTAAGTAGCATGAGATCCTAAAGGGTTATTTATCTCAAAATCATCAATGTACAAAAAAATATGGAAAAACTATTTTTCCCTCAAATTGAGTTATTTTTTTTCCCCACAATTTTCCTTGGACAAAATTTGAAAGAACATTTCCAGATGCTTTTAAACTTAGAAGACGGTCATACATCATTTTAAAGTTATTGCTATTTTCAAAAAATTGTTTGAATTGTAATTTTAGTGGCAAAAGAGTCCCTTTGGTAATTTTTTCATTGTAATAAATTTCACCTCCTTGATTTACAGCACACAGCTCATTATTAATATTTATCTGTTGGACATTTGACAAGAGTTTATTATCAATCAACCATTTGTTTAAACGGTATTCTGTAGAACAGTAAATAAAAGGATTTAAAATTACAGTTTCTAATCGGTTAAAAGTTGATAATAATATGGGTTCTTTAATATCTTTATTAACTAAATTTTTAAGTAAATAAGCCATTGGCTTTAAAATGTTTTCTTTTACACCAGATTGAATGTATTGGACATCACTAATAGTAAAATTATTGTTGTTGTAAAGACTTAAAATAAATTTTACAGTTGATTCATATAACAGTTTAGTTGAGTTTTCAAAATTGAAATTATCAGTGAGTTTATCATGAAAAGGCTCTTCTAAATCTAAACTTGGGTCATAACTCAGTTTAATTTTTTTTGATACTTATACATCAACATTACTGGTAGTGGGTATATTTTGAAAAACGTGATCACTAATTATGTGTTTTTTATTAACATGCCTTTTAAATGAAGATAAGCAGTTAAACGACTGAGAGCAAGCATTTTCCAAGCATGTATAAGCACTGTCCGATTTCAATAAGTGAATAATTTTAAAGTGGACCACCACCAAAGCTTGCAAATCACCAACGTTAACATTACACAAATAACAAATCATTTTCTTACCACGAGCTTTCGGCGTATAAAGTCCGGCGAAATCGTTTTAATAACATTTTTTTAACAAATCATAAAAACTATTCACCACCGGTCGATTGAAGCCCATAGCCCTCACAGCCGAAGTTGGTTCTGGGATCCGTACTGACAACTCTGGGTGCCTTAATAAAAAGCCTTTTAACCAATCTTGACCTACATAAAAAAAATTAAAAGATAATATAACAATAAACTTTAAAATATATAAATAAAAATAATCATTGCTTAATTCACCTGCTAAACCATTTGTTTTATTAAAATTATGAGCAATATTGTTTCTTTCGGCAAGTTCAAAGACCAATTTTTTAAAATGATTTTGTGTTAAGCCAAACAAACGACTTTCCATTTCTTTTAAATATTGTACAAGAACATTTTCTTGTTCGATTGAAAATACTTTTTGATAATGTCCCAAACCTATAACAATAACAATTATACTTTTAATTGAAAACAATTATTTCAACACATAATTGACAAGTTTACAATAAGCACCCCCTTATAACCAAATATGCTATCTAATATCAGAAGAAAAAAAATGGTTTTTTTTAATAAGAAATTTTCTGTAATAATATATCAAACTAATTACCATAATATTGTGTAATCATTAAATATACCTTTTAATCCACACTGTTGTACATTTAATTTTCCTTCTTTAACTTTTTTGACTTGATCCTGTAACGTTGAACGAGGAACTTCATAACGAATAGACACAGCATCATAAGTCATACTTCTTTCCACCACAGCTAATACAGCCATTTTCATATCATCTTCCAACCATGATTGTCTGTTTGAGATTTCCGAATATAATTACGAACCATACTAAGAAAAATAAAACATTTCAATAGTAATAAATTGTTTAAATTCAACAATAGCAATTGTCAAAATATCAATGTAGTAAAACCGTACAGTGTATAACCATACGATTATGCCCCACAAGACTAGATACTAAAAGTTATCGAGCTTCGTATCAAACATTAAATTAATAAATTAATGCATTTATTCTACAAATGTATATTACACTTCATTAGCTATTGAATAATAAATATGGTAGGTATACCTGAAAATATTGCAAACAAGTAAAAACATATACTTCTAAACTTATGAAAAGGGATAGTTTTATAAGTATTTTTTCTATGTTGCATATCGCAAATTATTGAAAATTAGTAAAAATTGATCTCATATTGTGGACACCATTAATTCGGCGAATAATATTAATATTTAAAATATTTATTTTTAAATAAGCTTGTTGATAAAAAAAACTAACTGGTAATATTATGGGATACAAATGTATAATTACTTAGCTTTTGTAGTTAAGACGCTTTTGATTTTATTGCTAACCCCTTTCTTATTTTATTTTTTTTTTTAAATATTGTTCGCAATGATCAGTCAGATTTTTATTTTTTATACTTTAATTATGTATGTGTATTTATTAACTAGGTTTGAATCACAATTAAAGATGAGATTTTCTGAAAAAAATAAAGAATTATTCAAGATCTTTGAAATTTTCGATTATTCTAGTCCTTATTACTTTAATACAAAGTGTCCATACTTGAAGTTTTTTTATCGAGCACTACAAACATTTTCAAATAAATATATTAAATCTTTCATCAGAATTTAATTCAGCAAAATCATTGTTAAAAAATAAAGATATTTTAAAACCAGATTTGTATTCTATAATGAATACTGTGACTCTTCACTCTGGAGCTTTTATTGAAACAATAAAAATTCTTCACATTATTATTACGCTTCCAATAAGCATCTAATTGCAAATAGAATCTAATGAAAGGTTCTTTTCTTCTCTTAAAAGATTGAAATCCTACATTAGAACTACTATGAGTGATGATCGTTTGAGTAATTTAATAGTAATTGCTGGAGAAAAAGAAGATGCTGGCAAAGTTACCTTAAATGCAGCTGTAGATGAACTTGCTCAACTGAAAGTTCAAAGATACAAACTTATTTAAGAAGAACTCTTCAATTCAAACTATAAATAATTTATTGCTTGCTTATTTCAAATAACTACATGTATTAGAAACATAATTTTTTTTATATATATTTGTTGCTAACAACTTTATTTGTATAATTAAAGATTCAATTTTAATTTATGGTACTAGTCATTTTAAGTTAAGATGCTATTATTAAATGTTTGAATTGGGCTTATAGATGACAGTGTAATCTAGATTACATAACAGCATATTAATAACAAAAAAGCAGCTTGCTAATAACTACTGTAATCTAAAAGAAGTACAAGTTCTATGGGAGCATAGGGTTCTATTTTTATTCTGCAGTTTCTTTTGCTATTTGTTATTTTCTCATTGCAGATTTATTTTTCATCCCTAATAGTAAGGTAGAAATAACTCCAACATGGCTACATTTAAATTTTCATTGTTATAACTGTGGCCTGGTGGTAGAAAATATGGCCTGGTAAAAAATTTGGCAGTCCTATTTTAAAACTGAAATGGCACCCCTGACCACTTACCTGGCTATGGGCTCAGATTGTCTACATTGAATGATTTCTGTTATATATGTTTTTTTTGAGTGTTTCTTTTATTTCATCATACCCAAATAGTTCGATAATTCAAGTAATGCGGCTTTTTAAAATAGTTTAAAACAAAACTACCAATTATACAAGTTATAGAGAACCAGGGGTCTCATTTCAGTTTTTTTTTCAGGTGTGCAAGATTTTAGGGAGGCCAGTTTTAACATTTAACCAGGCCAATTTTAACATTTAATATTTAAACAATAACCATGCTGTTTAAAGTATGTTAATATTATCTTCTTCCCTTTCATAATCCTAATTAAAATTACTCATTTCAACTAATGTATATTGTAATTTTCAAATAGCAGTTCAATGTATTAAAATTTTATAACTTTATAAGCAACTAAAACAAGTAGCAACTAGCGGCCAACAGAAGCTATTTTACTACTATTTGTAGAAATAAAAAGCAAATCCTGTATAATTGTATAAAGGAATTTTTTTTAATAAATGAATTGAAAAAACTAATCACTATTCAATATTTATACAAAATAAAAAATTATTTACTATTTTTAAATTTAAATCAGTGGATATCTACGGGTTTTAATATATTATGTATGCTATGCTTACACTATAGCTGATACTAGGGATGTGTCGGTCGCGAACGACCCGTTCACTTTGAACGAATCGCGACAAAGATCCAAACTGATTCAGATCCGATGTAAAAATTGATTCGTTCAATAGTTTAATTGGCTCTTCTGATCAGTTGACTCAACTGTGAACTGATTAACTGACCCTATACCCGGTAGGTAGTTGTAGTGTAGACCCTATATACTGGTTCGTTGATTCGTTGATCCAGTATAGTTTCGGTCTGTCACACTCGTCACAATTTACAGTGTTTACATTGTACATACTTCATAGTACACAGTAACCATCAACCAGGCGAGCACTGATCAGTGAACACAATTGACAATAATATTATACACCAAGGGCGATAGACGTACGTCGTATTGTTCTATGGTCGTACGACGATATCAGTCATCAGTAGGTATTCAGTAATCAGTAATCACAGTTTATCACTTAATCAGTATTTAAAAGTAAAACAAATTAGATAGATAATAGTATCACAGAAAAGATGTAATCACTTCAAATCAGAACGGACATTCTCCGAAAAGTCTGATTACGACCTAAAAGCCACCAGTGTTGCCTTGCAAGAAAACAATTTTTATTTTCCGATAATAAAGTAAAAAAAAATTAAATCTGAAATTTATAATTAATAATATTACCAACTAACAACTATTACATTTTTTCTGGATCGTTTAGATACAGGACGTCTGGACACCCGTGTGTGAATTATTTCATTACTTCGTGTCAAACTAGTCTTAACTGGGTGTCCATTTGGACACAGAAAACATATTTAAAAAATGCCCTGTTGTAGGTACATTTGTCATTTGTATGTCTATTAAAAATCATATACCTAGATAATAATTTCACAAATTATGTCACGTGCCATTAAGCCGTAAACGTATACCTACAAAATATGTTGTTATTTTTTCTTTCTGAAAAGTATTGTTTTGTGGGACTTTGTTATATTATTATTTATTATGGATTCTATAATAAAAGCGTTTGCCCCCGGCCCAACAGAGTGCAAGCACTGAAAGCAAATGGCTCCACCCCCGCGAGCATGCCTATGAGCTGCGCATTTATGCACAAACGGAAATTAAAGCTGCGAATTCCAGTAGGAGGGGGTGATAAAATGTATCTGATTTTAATTGAGAAACATATCGAAATTTATGTTTCAAAATCAAAAATGTGATAATCGGGGATAAACGCATGAAATATTCGGGTGGGTGAGGTTTGAAAAAATTGTATAATCTTTGTACCTAATGCCTATTGTTATACCTATATTAAATTATAGGTAGGTACATAATTGGTATTATTAATATTTTGTGGGGAGGTTAGCCCTTCGCGGCGAAACAATCGCGGCGAAACGATCGCGGCGAAACGATCGCGGCGAAACGTCCTAGACCCTAATATAATAATGTCAAAAATTGTGTTTTTGCCGGAACATGAGGAAATACTTTTAGAGGAAGTCCGGAAAAATCCTGTTTTATACGACAGTGCTGATTTAAAGCACAATGATATAATTCTAAAAGATGATATTTGGAAAGAAATTTGCTTGAAAATTGGCAAATCTGGTAAGTAGTTTAAATTATTTTCACATTCAATATATTGGTTATTTTTTTGGTACACCATGATACAAAATTGTTGAATTAATAATAATAATAATTATCGGTTAACTCGTTATCGTATTTAATATTATACACATATTCATATTAATGTAAAATAAAATAATAATGGTGGTTTTATTATAGCAGATGAATGTAAAAAACGTTGGAAAATATAAGAGATACTTATAACCGAAACAAACGTAAATTGGGCACAGGTTCATCTAGAACATCAAAAAAAGTATGGCCTTTGGCAGCACACGTTTCATTTCTTGATGGATTAGAGTACGAACGAAGGTTCATATTCATCATAAATATAAATTTAATAATCATAGTTAAATTATGTAGAATAAAATAATTATGCATGTCATTCCTTATCTGTACTAAAACGCAGTGGTGTATAAATGATAAATAATAATATGTTTTAAAATAAATATTTATGGACATTGTAATGTATTAATATCTAAATATACACTAATTCCCGCTGGAAAACAAACACAGACATATGAAGGCACCGAGACGCAAATTATTTAAAAAAAATATTGTAGCTATGTATTTTTGGTATTTTTTTAATTGGTATATAAACAACTTATGAGGAACCTTATATTAAAATTTTGAGGTTTTTTATCAAGCTACAAATTTTAATTGAAAATAACTGAAAACAAAATCAAAAATTTTTCGTACCTATATAAATAGCTCAAGAGGATGAGTCCAAACTATTTGAAACCACGAACCTATTCTCATATACGTTATTATAATTTACTACAGTAATTATAGTAATAATATTACAGTAATAATTCAATATGTGATGATATAGTTGTAACATAAAAATAACATGCTTGGCTGACAAACCGACTCTGCTCAGAATCGTTTTTTTAAAAAATTATATATTATAATTTAATTCAAATTTAATACATCCACTCCGACGCCCGACGCCAATTATTCACCTTTTTAAAATTACAAAATAAAACCAACTTTATCACAATATACCTTTTTTTTTTTTAAACCGCAGACAGGGAGGGAAGTAGGTTTCCCCATTGCTGCCTCCCTGCCTACATCATTTATTGATAACAACAAACAAACATCACATTACTGAATAATACAATTACTATACTAACAATACAATAACAATACTTTTGGCCGTTTCAGCCCACATCATCAAGACTTAACTACGGTTCATTTCCTTCATTGTTGGGGATTTGGATCCTGGCGCTGCTGATGTTGCCTTGCCCTTTCCATCTCCTCCTTCTGACCCATGATCAGTTCCACCATGTTGCAGAACAGCTGCCTGTGGGTGGTAGCGGCAGCACACAACCTCTTCCTCTGTGCTGGGTCGTCGGGCAGGTCATCTGGGTGTAATCCGCAAAGGAGATAGGTAACGTCCTCCGGGCGTACAGGCTTCCGCAGAGCTGTTGTTAGCTCCGCCCTTGCTGCATCCCATTCCGGGCAGTAGAATAGCGTGTGCTCTGCGTCATCATTCGCGACTGGGCAGTGGACGCACTCCGGACTATTCTGCCGCTTCTTCTGCCAGAGGTACTTCTGGAAGCATCCATGGCCCGTTAGGGATTGGGCCATGTGGAAACTCACCGTCTTCGGGCCGTGGTACCACCACCTGGACAAGTCAGGGATTAGCCGTTTCGTCCATTCGGACTTTGTTGTCGCCTCCCAGAGACCTTGCCATTGTCGGACAATCTCCACAGTTGTTTCGCACTTCGTTGGTGTGGCACCAGTTCTCTTCGCCATAACTGTTCTCCTCCTGCTGACGGCCTGAAGAGTGACTGGGGGCATTCTGGCCAGCACGAGGGCGGCCATATCTGACACCGTGCGATAGCATCTCGCGACCCTCAGCGCAGCGACCCTCTGCGCTTGCAAGAGGAGGTTGCTGCTCTTTTGGGTCTCCAGAACCCGCTCGGACCAGATAACTGCTCCGTAGAGCAACCGGCTGTGTACTACACTCATTAGGAGGCTCCGCTTGCCTTGTGATGGGCCGCCTACGTTTGGCATAAGCCTCGCCAGGGCAACCGCTGCCTTCTTCGCCCCAGCTGCAACCGTGCTGGCGTGTTCGACGAACGAGAGTCGGGTGTCCAGCCGAATACCGAGGTATCTTACCGAGCGCTTGACCGGGACTTGACAACCTTGTATGTGCAGGCTTGGCTCTCGAAATGAGCGTTTCTTCGTCAGCACTACGCACTCTGACTTCTCTGGTGCCAGACGGAGGCCATTGGAGGACATCCAACCGACAATGTCTTCGAGGGTGGGGTTAAGTAGCTGTTCGATGAGCTCCGCGTTGTGCGCGACTGCCACCACTGCTACATCGTCTGCAAACGCAATTATTCTTATGCCATCTCGCACCGGGAGTCGGAGAACGCCATCGTAAAAAATGTTCCATAGGAACGGTCCCAGGACTGAACCCTGCGGGACACCACATGAGACGGGCATGCACAGGTCCTCGTCCACTGCCAGGTTCCTGGCGTGCATGTACGATCTAAGAGCTCTTATCAGGTACTCCGGTGCAGCGGATCTCCGAAGAGCTTCGTCGATCAGGTTCCACGGCGCCGAGTTGAAAGCGTTCTTAACGTCCAACGAGATGAGTACGCATAGGTGCCTGTCCTTCGCTGGGCCGCGATTGGCTCTCTCGACCACTCTCAGGACATCTTCAACTGCGTCAGTGGTTGACATTGACCGTCTGAAACCATACTGCGAATCGCTGATTGCTCCGGTACCTACGATGTGCTCCTCAAGCCTGTTGAGCAAAATCCTCTCAAAGACCAGGCCAGCCCCGTCTAGCAGACTAATCGGCCGGTAACTGGACGGAAGGTCCGGCGGTTTGCCCTGCCCCTTGTGCAGCAGGACCAACTTCGCACGTTTCCATCGCGACGGGAAATCTCCCTTTGCGAGACACGCGTTGTAGCATTCCAAGAATATCTCTGGAAATCTGCTATACGTTAACCGGATGATCTCGTTCGGAACGAGGTCGGGTCCCAGCGCCTTTCCCGATGGAAGTCTGGCGACGGCGCGACCCACTTCGTCAGCAGTGATTAGAGGCGTCGTAGTGGCCGCATCTGATAGGTCGACTAGGAGTGCCGGTACCTCTATCTCCAGTGGGATGTCTTCCCAAACCGGTGGAGAGGGTGACGGAAACAGTCCGCGGGCCACGGCGACGGTCAGTTCCCGGTCCAGGGTTGGAGTACGACGTCCAAGCCTTTTAGTCACCAGCCTATACGGGACGCCCCATGGGTCGCTATCAACTGCCCGACACAGCTCTGACCAGCTGTTCTCCTGGGCCTTCCGTATCGCCAGCTTGAGCTCAGCCCTCACCCTGCTGTATGTTGCAAGCTCCGGCGATCTGTCCGTCTGTGCGGATCTGCGGCCCGCACGCTGATACACCCTCCTGGCAGCTATGGCAGCCTTCCGCAGTTCGGCGATGGAGTCGTTCCACCAGTGGACTCTCCGCCTCTTCTGGATGATTGTTCTACGCGGCATAGCCGCTTCGCACGTAGCTGTCAGTAGGTCATTGAGCCTCTCGGCGTGCTCTGCAGCGGAGGCGTCGGCCAGCAACGGGCGTGGAGGTCCAGTCAGGTTCCAGAGGACGTTGGCCGCGTCAGGGTTTAACTTTTTGATGGACCACCCCGGTAGCCGTGTGGACGCTGATTCTGGCGGAGCTGCATCAGCCACAGGAAACGTAAATACGTAGTGTATATAGTTGTGGTCACTAGCGGAGTAGACATCATCTAAGACCTCCCAGTCCGAGATAGCTAGGCGGCTGTTGGGTGCAGCGCGCGTGAAGGTGACGTCAATAACTGACGACACGTTGACCCTTCTGTACGTAGGCTGTGTGCCAATGTTCCTGACAACCAGGCCCAATGTCAAGGCAAATTCGGACAGCATTGCCCCTCTCACGTCTTTTGTCGCCGAACCCCACTCCGCAGAATGCGAGTTGAAGTCGCCGGCCACAATTAGACAGTCGCAACAGGATGGCGACGTATCGACCCTTCTAGACCACACAGGAAGAGGTCGAATTCCTGAAGGGAACAGTTCGGCGAACAGTAGCAGCTGTACACCGTAACCGTCCCGACTCTCGCCCAGGCGAAGCCGATGCCGGCACCTTGGTCGGCGATGACCGCGTCAGACTTGGCCGAAACGTATACCGCACACTTGCCATCGCTGCTACCGACCCAGTGATCAGAGTCGCCCATGGCCCTGTTGTAGTCCGATATAACCGCCAGCGTCGCGCCTCTCTCGGCCATCGTCTGCAGCAGAAGCTGTTGCGCCGCCCAGCAGTGGTTCAAATTAATTTGTACTACACCCGTCCCAGTTGGTGTGGAACCGCTCCGGGGGTGACTCTGGTAGTGGCTGGTCATAGCTTCTTCCTACCCTCCTCGTCGACAGTCTTCGCGAACGCGTTTATCGCCGTGGCTGAAGCGTTGCAGCTGGCAGCCTTGTGTCCTACTTCTCCGCATCTTCGGCAGCACTCTGTCCTGTCCGGTCCCACGCAGTCCTTAGACATATGCCCAAAACCCAGGCAGTGGAAGCACCTGACCTTTGGGTCAGCCAATCTAACCCTGCAGTTCACCCATCCGACCCGCAGTCTGCCCGAGCTGGCCAACCCGCGTGAGGAGGCCTGCGGGAGCGAGACCAGGGCTGTCTGAGCGCCCCCAAACCTCTTTCGGAGGCTTAGTATCTTCACAGCATCTAGGTTGACGTCTACAGCATTTGCCACTGCCTCTGCGACCACGTCGGCTCCGGTCCACTCGTCCAGGTCGCGGACTTCCACCGTCGCCCTTTGCTGGAGGGAATGTACCTCGACCTCCGTGCCGGCTGATCTGACGACTTCAGCGCGGACAGCCTCAAACCGGGCCTGGTCACCGCGGATCTCTATAAGAAGGCCGCCGGACTTAGCTTGGCGTACGCCAACGATGCTGTCGCCGATGACGTCGGCGTTGACGCCGCTCCGAATCTTCTTCGCCAGTTCGGGGAAACCTTCGGCACCTGCCTTCACCAATAATGCCGCAGGGCGCGTTCTGTTGCGCGGCTGTGGGGTGGGTGTCTTCCCGAGGTTTCCAGCTGTTCTCTCCAGCCGGGGCTCTCTTACGGCTGCTTTCTCCGTTGTTGCCACTGTCTGCCCTTTCGACCTCCCCTTCCTTACCACCTCCGTCCATGATTGTGGCGCGGCCATCATTTCTTCCCGGGTCATTGACTGGGCTGGCGCAGCGCCGATGTCCCACCAGCAGGGAGACTGCGTGCCGGCTTCTGTAGAAGGGGCTTTTGGTGGGTTGGCGTCACAATTAGTTCTCTTTATTTCCTCCTCCTTTCTGAATAGCCTTTTGGTGTCATTGAACGCCATGATCACTTTCTTGTGGCAGCCCTCCATGGCGTTGAGCACTTCCATTAGCTCACTGATCGCGGTTTTAGCTGGTTCTGAACGTAGCTTATCCTTAATACCTTCCAACGCCGCAGCCTTGGCAAGCAGTAGTTTAATGCCTCCGTCTTGAGTTGCCACGCATTGGCCTAGATGACCGAGGGCCAAATAGGCTGACTCCTTACCTGCCTCCGCATGGTTCTTGCCAGTTGCACCGGAGGGGTCCATGGCAAGGGGGAGGTCCGGTGACCCTTGCCCCCTTTGATACTACCACTTCTCCACTCAGCGGCGAGCAGTGAAGCAGTGCAGGGACCAAATCCGAAGGTATCGGTGCCTGAACTAGCTTCGGGTGTGACTAGTTGGTCACTCACCTCACTGTCCCTATCCTTACTCCTCCCCTGGGGAGGTAGGGGGGTCAAACCTTTATCACAATATACCTAGCGAACGAAAATCGAATGGTTCCATTAATAGAGTCACTTATAAAGAATTAGGGTCTAGTCTAAGGTTCAATATTTGAGATTACATATCAATGAGTTTACCAAACAATAGATCTTTTAATGCTGTTGGTGTACTTTAATTTTTTTCAGCTGCCACAAAATGCCGAAGAATGGCTACAGATAGCAAAAGATTTCAATGATAGTTGGAATTTCCCTCACTGTGTCGGTGCAATTGACGGGAAGCACATTTTAATACAAAGTCCAAATAAAAGTGGATAGCATAGTTTTGATGGCGTTAGTAGATGCCCATTATAATTTCATTTTCGTTGATATTGGGTGTCAAGGAAGGATAAGTGATGGTGGTGTATTTCGAAATACAACTCTGTGGAAGAAATTAGAAAATGACCAGCTTATGTTATCAGCAGATGAACCGCTTCCGTCTAAAACCAACACGTTACCATACGTATTTTTAGGAGATGACGCATTTGCCTCGAATAAACACATTGTAGTAACCCGTCGCTCTCACATGATTGGTTACTGCACACTTCTTTAACGACGAATGCACGTATACGTCGTCGCAATGAATCGGAGGATGGTGGTTGAAGTGAAGGTAAAGTAAGAATGTTTAACACAAAATGTATTTAATTATAGATATAATGTTTATTAACACGAAACTAATAATATAGTTAATTTTAAGTAATTTAAAATTTGTCGACAGAATAATAATTCTACCGGAGAATAGTTGTAATTTAAATTATACTTGATGTGGACGGCGATGCGGCTGTTTCTAGTCCGCGACCCACACAAGTATTGTAAAGCACTGGTAATTACTTCTATGTCTAACAAGTCTGTGAAACAGGGCCCCTATTTATATGAGACATGCCCGGGATTTAGGAAAGGATGATTGACGTCATAGGAATGGCGTGATGCGTAGTCGATCAGTATTAACCAATGAGGCGGCAGCCTCAGTGGCCTATTTTGGTGGCGTGATGTTGTTCAGGCCACCTAACCTTTGGATAGCCATTTTTGTGCAAAAACGTCGGTTTACTACAACATTATGAAACCGTATAGTGGCGTTTGACGCGGGCTATGGCGGTGGTGTGTGTCGCGGTAGTCCGTCTCGGGTGGTTTTTTGGAGTTGGGTGTATATCTCTGGTATTCACAAACGTAAGATTAATAAACACGCGTCTTTGAGTGAATGGTAATGTCAGTTTGTGACGTTTATTGGAACAAAAACAAAACAGTAGGTATCACGGAAGCACAAATTAATACAACGATCAAGAACAGAGATGGCCGGTTGTTTTTCGTGCGTCGCGTTTTACCGTTGGTGGTCAAGAGGACGAGCTGCCGGCGGCCGGTACTCGTCTTGCGCGACTTGCCTTCCCGTCCCGCCTTGTGCCTTTGTGGCGTGGGAGAGTTGGCGATGTCGCGCTGTAGCGCGTGGTGGCGGTTGACAGAAGCGTAGACCGGCCGCTGCGGTACCTGTACTTTGTACTGGTTGCCGCTGCCAGGGTGTGTTCACTTAGATGTGCATGATTATGCCATTGAGTTTCCACGCATCGGTCACGGTGAGCGCTAGTGTCGCATAACAAAAAAAAACTGCCACTGATAAGTAGATAATAAATTCTAGGCGAGATACTTATATACCTTGTCTATTCGCTCAAAACTGTTAAAGTTAAAAGTGCTGATTCACTTCACTATTTCACTATTTAGTATAGTAACACTTAATTTTTTAATAAAAAGCTGCCTACTGATGCTGTGTGAGAGGATGCGCCAATAAAGGTATCATTTTTTTTATTAATTCTTGTTATCTCAAGCTATTAAAAATCTTAGATTAATATTAACAGTAATATTGGGTTTAAGGAGGTATTTCACACAGGTTCCCTAATCCTAGAACAAATTTAGACCTTCTACAAAAGTGGATTCAACTTATAGGATTGGATCAGTTTAACGAATTGTCATCAAATGAAATTCATTATAGGAAAAGAATATGTTCCATCCATTTCAATAGTAATTGTTACAGTCCCGGTACAAAAGTCTTAAACTACAATGCGGTTCCTTCATTAAACCTAAGTAATAAAAATTATTATTCAATAACAATAAATTAATAGATACTATAATGTAATTGTATTTCTCTAGTGGTTATTGATGACATTTCTACCAATGATACCATTACAAATCTAAGTATTGAAGATACAACTGAGAGTACGGGCTCTGCTAAATCTATGGGTAAATAAAACACTAATTTCTTTAAGACATTAATATTATGTAACAATAATTAGATATTGTAAATTGTTTTATTCACTTTTAATACTAATATAGTTTTGAACGATATACCTAGTACATCTACAACTAATGAATCATCATACCTCCATACTACTAATGATGATCAAATGTGTTTTGGATTAAGTGGTTTCAAATTATTGGACAGTGTTGAGGAAAATGATGTGTTGCGTAAGTAATATTGTATTAACAATTAATAAATGCTTTTTGATTTATTATATGACACTATGCCGATTAAAACAATTTTTTTAAGCTTAAATTATGTTTTGTATTTTGTTTAAAGCTTTTACAGGTAATATGCTTGATAACGATGATGATGTAGTTAAAAAATCAAATTTAAAGAAAAAATCTCAAAATAATGGTTACTATTTGCTTTTAATCTATAGAACTTATGTACACTTTAACACCAATTATTTTTTTTTAAATTGATTGTGGTGTTGAACGAATTAAGGTCGTTCACTTGTATGATCCTCCACATCTCTTGAAAGGTATTCGTAACGACCTTTTAAATAAAAATCCTATGTTCACTGTAAATGGCCAACAAAAAGAAGCATGTTGGAAGGACATAGTTGATTTATATGAAATGGATAGTGTTGCTCAAGATGTCAAAATGTTACCACGTTTAACCAGAGAACATGTAATTCCTGGTGAAATAAAAAAGATGAAAGTCAAGAACACCTCTCAAGTATTTAGTCAGCGAGTTTCATCAATTTTGTTTTTTTTTATCATGTAAGTAATAATATAATAATTTGATTACTAAACTAATGTTTCATGTTTGTGATCCTATATTATTAATTTAGTTATTAAATTTTATTTCAGCAAAGAATATACTCAATCAAAAAGCTGGAGATACAGCTACATTATGTTTATTTTTTGATAAACTGTTTGATTCTGTGAATGGCAGCTATGATAATGTGGTGGATGGTAAAATATTTCGTACAGCTGTCAAATAAAATTCGCCTCATCATCAGCTTTGGAGAGAATCTTTTAAAGTATTGGATACCATGTATTTTGTAGATCCTGTAACCAAAGAACGTTCAAAACCCCAACCACCCACCCTAAAAAACTGGGTGAAAACCATTAAAGGTAGCAATTTATTATATTTATTATATTGGTCTATAATCCATTCCTAATTGTGGGGCGACAATGCAAGACACTATTGGTTTTTACAAATTTTCTACTGTGTATTGGGTTTAAATTTCAAGTAAATGGTTAATAATACCTATTTAATTAAAATAACATAATATATAATACATAGCACATACTGATAGATTAATAAATATCTATTAATTTCATAGGTTAAAGGAATACATTTATGGAATATTGTAGCCCCACAATTAATAATTAATATATTCAATGAATCACATAACTAATAAATGTGCAAAACGCCAAAATATTTGGTAAATCAAATTTCTAGCCCTATGTAAAACTATTATTAAAGGTCACATTGACACTAACCTATTTGAATTTAACAGGATTTCAGACGATTTGTTCCACTTTGCAAAAGTGTGGGATTCGGTCTCTTCTATTGCGAAATTTTAACCAGGATTCGTTGGAAAATATGTTCGGATCAGTACGTGGTTTAGGTTATAGGAATAATAACCCTAACTGTATGATGTTTTCTTCATCATACAAAATGTTATTATCAAATAACCTAATGTCAAATCATTCACCAAGAAGCAACTGTGAAGAAGATTTGGGAACTAGTTCTTTAGCACAGTACCATACATTGTTTAAAACATTTGCTGACAACAAAACTAATCAAGAAGAAGAGGATGATAATGTAGAAACAAGAGTTTCTGATGGACCATTGAAGGTAAAATATAATTCTAATATCGAATCAATTCAATTGGAAAACCAAATAAAAAGTTATATCGCTGGCTACACCATAAAAAAGCTAAACACTACTTTTCTTAAAAATTGTTCTTTATGTTTGTCCCAAATTTGTACTGAATCAAAACATTCTGATGATCATCAACTTACATTAAGTAGAGACTACTGTCTTGGTGGTAAATATAATTTAAAATATCCAAACACAATGTTCTGTAAATTAATTCAGGGGATCATTGATTTAATTGCTAAAATACTGCCGTCCATATGCCATCATTAAAGTTTGAAAGCACATTTAATAAACACAATTGATCAACATTTTAATGTAAATGTAATCAAGTGTCCAGATCACCAATTACTTTTTGGAAAGAAGTTAAAAAAATTCACTATTAAACTTATGGTACATAATTGGTGTACCCATATCAACCGTTTGCTTGTTGGGACGATTAATTTATCAAAAAATGAAAATGATCATATCAAAATAAATGCCTTTTCAAGGTATAAAACATTTTCTAAAAAACTCAAATATAGAAAATGAAAAAATGTACCTTAATTGTGTGTGTTTCAGTAATTGGTGATCTGGACACTTGATTACATTTACATTAAAATGTTGATCAATTGTGTTTACTGAATATGACACAATATAATTCGATGCCGTAGCGCACAAGTGTGATAAGTGACATTTTTTTGAAAAATGAGTTAAGTGCATAATCAATTTAATCATACAATTCTGCACATTATGCCCAAACGTTGTAATTGAATAGTTCATTATTTACTCCGATAGATTTCGTACAGTTCGTTACATTTTTGAATTTGTTATAACATCTCAAACTTAAAAATCGTTCTCCTGAACAATTACGAAAATGTCACTTATCACACTTGTGCGCACGCCATCGATATGTTCCTTTATTTAAATATAATATAATGTTACGTATTTATTGTATTAGTTCCTTCATTGAAACTGTTTTTATATCTGTTCATAGGGTTATTATGTTTTTATTGTTTTAAAATATAAAAAATGTATATGTTTTACCGAATTTATATTTTATTTATGTTTATATTATGTTCAATATTGACAATATATGATTTATGAAAATAAACCTGAAATTATAATATTGATTTTTGTTGTTGTTTTTTTGCATTTAATTAATACAATGTGTTTTCATTTGATTAGCAAATAATATCTTATTCATATTTTTATAAGATATTTCAGTATTTATTTAGAAGTAACATAAAGAAAATAATGCATAATAAAATGAGGAAAAAGAGGATCTCGAATCTCGATAAATAATTATTTAAAAAATCGCGGGAATACGTCTTTTTGGACCTGGGAAGCCGTGGCCGCCGCCGCCGTAGTTCCTTACATCGGTCACCGGGAGCGCTTTTCTCAATGTTCCGAAAAATAACTCGGCAGATGCCTATCTATTAGTATTCTTGTCTATGGCCGCTGCGTACCGTGTCACGTATACGAAAAGGGAAATGCAAAAAGAATATTTAATTATCGATTATGTAGGGCACGACGGGTGGTGGAAAATGCCTTCGGTATAATGTCCAGTGTTTTTGGTGCTAATTCGGTATGCGCTCTACCGGTTTTTGTGTTCTACACTCGGTCTACGTTCGGTACGCGGATATTAGACTGCAATTACTGTATAATATGCGTTATCTGCCTCGGTTTTATATAATATGTTGGGTATTTCAACTGTTAATAATAACGATAATCTCTAATTATCTTTAGGTACCTTAAATTGTATTACTGTTGGTTTTACTTTTATTACTGTCGTCACACAACGCTCACGAAGGTTGTTCGTTACGAATATAATATATTTTTTTTAAAAATATTTTTAGTATTTCGTGTATTATTTATAAATTGTAATGGCTGTGATGACGTTTCGTGAGTTTTATACTACAGTAGTTCCAAATGAGATTGAGTGTCATCGGTTTTTAGTAGCAAAAGGATTGTTGAAAAGTGCCGAAGACAACGACCCTTGTCATAAATGTGGCACAGAAATGCAGGTAAAACGACGGAAATGCCGTAATGGAGAGTGGAAGTCGATTTTTCGGTGTCCAAAAAAAGGCTGTCAGACAACAAGATCACCGCGAGCTGGTAGCAGTTTTTTTCATTTTACTGACTTGAACCAACGTTGCAACAGTGGGTTAACACTTTGTCAAATTGTTGAACTTGTATTTATGTTTGTATTGGAATTACCCACACAAATGGTAATGGATCGAACAGGAAGAAGTAATGAGTGTGTCACCGACTGGTTTAACATGTGCCGAGAAGTATGTACAGCTATTTTGAAGACTAAAGGAAAAATGGTTGGAAATGTACAAAATCCAATTCAGATTGACGAAGCTCGTTTCGCTGGTCGAAGGAAGTATAATAGGGGTAGATTATTAGCTGGTGACGCTCCTTCCGCCTTGACAGATATAAATTCTGAAGTAATTAATAACCGAAATCACGGTGCAAGGGTAGATGGCCCATGGGTATTTGGTTTAAAAAATGGAAATGATTGCCGTTATTTTTATGTACATCGACGCTATCGAGAAACACTCCTACCAATAATTGAACGTGAATGCGAGGCAGGATCAGAAATTCATTCTGATGAATGGGCTGCATATAGATGTCGTACAAGCCGAGGTTTTGTACACAAGACGGTAAATCACCAAATCTCATATGTCGATGCAAATACAGGAGCCCACACTCAAAACATTGAGAGGTCATGGTTGGACGCGAAAATTAAATTATTGAAGAAAATGAGGGGTGTTCCTCTTAATCATTTGCAGTCCCATCTTGATCACTATTGCGGGCGACTTTACCGTCAAGACAGTCCGGACCTTTTTCTCGCCATGTTAGAAGACATTCAGATCGTGAATAATCGTTTTTGAATGAATATAAAATAAATCTCAGTCAAAACGACGTATGACGACTGTAGATCATACAGACTCAGCCACTTGTCTATAAAGAATCATTAATAAAATATAAAATATAAAATAACCGACTCGGACACTTGTCTGTAAACAGTTATCAATAAAATAATATTAAAAAATATAAATATACCGACTCAGACACTTTTCAGTAGAGCGCATACCTAATCAGCACTTGTTGGTAGAGCGCATACCGAAACAGAAACTTGTTGGTAGAGCGCATACCGAATCAGCACCGTGTTTTTAGAATATGCAAACGCCCAATTTTACTTGACACAGAAAAAGTGACCAATATTACAATGGCGTGTGTGTTGTTACACAATTTTTTAAAAAAAAGTAGAACATCATCTTCCAGATATTGCCCACAAGGAACATTTGATATTGAAAAAGAAGGTGTAATTGTTCCTGGATCGTCGCGTCAATACCACAATAATGAAGCCTCATTATTGCCGATTCGTAGAGTACCTCGTAGGTCAGGGAGTGACGCGAAAGAAATCCGGGAATTATATACGGAATACTTTATTACCAATGGTGCCGTCTCTTGGCAAAATAATTTTTAAAAATTTAAGTTATTAAGACGTAATTATTTTATAGCTATATAGTTTTGGTAATTTTTTATTATAATATAATATACGAGCACCTATGTATGATAGTTTTGTAAAGTTACTATTTGTCATTTGATAATAATAACTTTCAATTAAAATTATGTTTTTTTTTATTTATTTAAATTGTTTACATTACCTCTGAGTTTTTAGTAGTATGAGGTTTACATACTCTGTGTAGAAATCTAGCCAGTCAGGTTTGAAGATGTCATCCAAGCCTGAACCCGTTTTTTTGCTAGATTTTACTCTGTTTGCAAATTTTCTAAATGTGGCAATCAACGAATCCTTTTTCTTTTTTAATTCGCCAATTGATTATTTTTGGCTGAGGTTTTTTGAAATGTTGTCCCAAGAATCATTCACAGAATTGTAATGGGATTACGTAATATCATGTATTTGCTCATAATAACAACCAGAATTGGGATTACGCAATATCATATATTTGCTCATAATAACAACCAGGAATGCGACCACACCCAAAAGTGTTTTCGACTAAAGAATACCACTTTCATAGTCGTGACTCGTGAGGTCCATATCAAGGACGACTGTACACGCGCCGCTCACTTCAAAGGACGCCGCCACCATATATATAGGGGACAGCGAGACAGCCAAAGTAGATGTAGGTACCAGAGCCGCCAAGACCGAGCGAGCCGTTTAAGATTAACAGGAATTTTAGCATATTTAAACATATCGGCAATTAGCGTTAGGAATAACGATGATTATATATAATAGAATTAACAAACCTAGAAACTAAGCATATATTATATTCAGGCTATTTAGGTAATAAAAATAGTAGAATGTTAGGATTGTCAGAAGCTCATGAACTAGCATGCGATATTAAGCTTAATATTACACATTGTCATAATCCGGTTGCAGACCTAATTTTAACGAAATGCTTATTCAATTACATAGTAACAAAGATAAAGCCCATTAAACTATATAATTTAGCAAAAAAAAATAATTATGAAATTTTAAAAATAAATAAGTTATTATAATTAATAATAAATCTAACACAAAATAAATTAAACAATGAAAACAAATAAATAAATTAACATTCATTATATATCCAATTACATAATGAATTACCTTAAGTAAATCTATAGTTGCATATGTCTATGACAAATCTAACAATTATTCACGTAGATTAGTATATAGGTGGAAGATAAATATTATTATTATATAAAAGGAGAAATACTTAAATTGTATACTTACGTAACGCTTATAATGTTATAATTTCAGGTACCTATATTATTTTATTAAAGATTATT
>CARXXK010000002.1:53854315-53896573 GCA_949089665.1 Macrosiphum euphorbiae
GTAAATCAGAATATTATTTATTTTTTTTTTAAAGGGTAAATAAAAGGGGAGGTAATGCATTTTAAGGAGAAGGCGTAAAATATATGTCGGTCACGTGTCGGATCGGGTGGCGTGTGATGAGTTTATGTGCGTTGCGGGTTGCCTATATTGAGTAATTAATGCAAGTTTGAGCGGTGCGTGTACTTCGAATTGCCTATACAGAGCAGCCTATGATTTTACATGTAAAATTTAAGGGGGCGGTGCTGCTGAACATACCAAATCATACTACTGTTATACGAATATAAATAATTTAACATAAGTATATAAGTATATTGACAATTTTTAATATTATATATTATGTATTTTGAACGTTTTTGAATAGATTGTTTTATTATTAGATTATATTTGGGTAAAATTTTAAATCAATATATTGATGAATTTTTCCAGTCACCAACAAAAGGTTCACTTAAAAGTTTGTAGGGAAAATGTCTATAATTTTTTTCTTGTGTGACCATGACAAGGTGGTGGGTGATCAGATTGAATTTAGCCATACCTGACTCAGAGGTCTGCGCACACCTATGCCAAAGAGGCAATAGAATGGCTAAAAGAACTTGACTTAGACTTATAATATTATAATTAATTATTATTTATAACAATATTTTATTATATGTTGATTTATTTTTTTTTCGTTTATACTAACAACTATAGTATGTGTATTACTAGACCGATATGTTCTGTTTTTATTTTGTTTTATTTTATTTTATTACTCTATTATTTGTTACAGTTAAAAATTGAATAGTGTATTATGTGTTTGATATCCATGCCATACGGAATAAATAAATAATATGGTATGGATCTCGCTAGTCCCTATATACTGCAACAAATCGAAACTCGTTTACGTTTTATTTCCGTTAATTATTCTGTAGCAATTTTATCCACAGTGTAGAACATTCGAATTAGATAACTTAATTGTATCGCAATATTATACTTATGACATATTATATTTAATGAAAAGAAATGTGATGTAAAAATTACGAATTGCAGAAGTCGTATTTAGATTTTAGATTAAATATATAGGTACCTATACTTATAACTATAATACGATTTGACCACCTGCAATTGCACGATTCATAATATAATAAAAACTCAAGTAGGCACCTACTCCTTAAAACTAGTTCATTTCAAATTTTTATCAATGGTGATGTATACATATTATTTCTCAATAATGTGTTCTTCTGCCCTTCTGTGTATCAATAGCATCTACGATATTATGTACCTATTAATTATTACATAATAATATTGTATATAATATAGTATACACATTTTATATTTATAGACACTATTTTCGTTATCATATATTTTAGCATTAATATGTTGTAAAAAACAGATAGGCATGTTCTAAAATCATTATTTGTATTCGTTCATTTAACAATACATGCAGCATTTTAAAATATAAATTTCGAAATTGTTAAACGATTATTGTACATATGTGTTGTTTTTTTTTATAACTACCTATATTTAACACGACTTGTTAGTTTATAATTTACACACATTTATTAACTGAGTTATACATAAGCATAAAATATTTAAAATGTTAAATTAAAACTTTCTATAGCAATATATTATCATTTTATTGTGTGCTCAGTAATTGTTTATGTAGGTATATTAATATATGTTTTTAATGATTATCATTAAAATATTAATATAGATAATATACATATCGTACATATTATAAACATATTACAATATGTAATAGCTGATAGTTTCCACACATTAATGTAAAATATACATTAACAAATAACAATTATTTGAATAGACATGGTGTGGCACTTTAATTGGAGAAGTAAGAGAGTAAGACCATCATATTATATTATAATCTTAGTCGTTATAAGCATTTATTTGTTTTTACCGGACAAAAATGTTATCAGAAATAAAATATAATATGATTAATATGTAATGTTGATTATAATTAACTCTGAAAAAAAATGTTCGTGCAGTTTGTATAAGAGTTTGTATTTTAAGATTTTTAGATTCTAAACAAAGCGAGTAAAGTACTCGTATACTTGCGTAGATACAAGGAAAGCAATGATGGGGGGGGGGGACGTAGCCTCCTTAGGTCTTTGGTACTTAAAAATATTTCATTTTTGACCGTGAAATTATATAATATACCTAATATTTTTCAATAATTATAAGAATGACCAAAAAAAATGTAATTACAAAAATGTTTATACTGATTATTATTTTCACAATTACTATTAAATTATACATAAACATAAAACAAATATCTATCAAATAAGTACTAAATTATAACTTATGAGTAGATAATTTGAATTAATTAATAATTAAATGTAAATATATACTATATTATATGCAAAAAAGTAGCTAGGTACTAGAATAAATATTGATAATTTAATTTATTTTTGTTTACTTTTCACAAATTTACTAGTAAATAATACTTGTTATTCCCTACATTAAGCAATAGGTATTATGTCACATATAAGTGTCAAAAAGTTTAATATTAACCTTATTTAGTAAACATTGATTGTTATAATTTTATGCTTTACATCAGTGGTGTATTGGAGGGTATACGCGGGTATACGTCGTATACCCGGATCCCTATTTTTGGATTTATGCGTATACCTTTAAGAAAATTAGTCTTTTATGGGTATACGCACGCTTCTAATTTATCATCAGACAATTTAGGCATATTATCACCAAACAAAAGTAAAAACTTAAAAATAATAAAAATAATAACCTAAATTATTAATACAATTATATTTTATTATAACATAAAGTGCACTGTCCAAAAATACTAAAAATAGCCCCGTACCCGCATGAAGTTCGATTAAATTTTACCCGACGTTTTCTTGCGAAGACGATCGGAAACTGCCGAGCAATACAATCAATCAATGAACAATCAATGTACAGCGGTTCCCAAACTGTGTACCTACTAAAGTTTCAAAAATATATTGTAAACCACTGCTTTATCGTATATACATACACAGTACACTGAATCGGTCGCGGTATGCCGTGTATGGTTAAGGCTCTACATACCATGGGTATGCTATGCCACCATTTTGCTACTCTTTTATCAATGATCAAATGATAAAATAAAGGGGGAGAAATTCATAGATAATATAAGAATATTATCTTATATTATCTATGGAGAAATTCATATTCACATAAGATTATTAGTCGCAAAATGGCGGCGTATCATACCTCAATACCTGTATCTATAGTGCCCTAGTATGGTTATTCTAATAGTTAAAAATAGATCCGTAGTCAAAAAATCTTGCACAATAAACAATAAACATACGTAATTTCAAACTAAATGATAATGACAAATTAGAATAATAATAAAATAATTATTGTTGATGTATTGTGTTATTACTTGTCATCCAATAACCAAATTATAAAATCGAACTATTAGTTTCTCATTATATTAATTCTATTAATTTTATAAAATATTTTATATATAAATATATTATAATATTATATGATCGATAATGGATAATAAACGTACCGCTACTTCTACTATATAAGTATTTTACTGTACAATTTTTTTAAAATTTGATAATAAAAAGTTGTATTATTTATGATATATATCATAATATATGAATTGAGAACAAGTCTAGTTTACAGGGCACATTTTTTTTTTGAAAAGGGTTGTTTTGACGAGTTAAGAACGATGGTGCAAAAATAAAATTGCGGAAATGATTATTTTGGAAGTTATAGCTTCCCAAAGTTAACGA
The DNA here is from genome assembly GCA_949089665.1 of Macrosiphum euphorbiae. Lineage (NCBI taxonomy): Eukaryota > Metazoa > Arthropoda > Insecta > Hemiptera > Aphididae > Macrosiphum > Macrosiphum euphorbiae. The sequence goes on from CARXXK010000002.1 coordinate 53,858,047, forward strand.
TTTTACGTTTATACGCGTGCGCGCAACACTACTATAATGCCGCGCGGAGGACCTCGAGTTTGGCGACCGTTTGGCAACCCTTTTTAAAAAAAAAGGTGCCCGGTAAACTAGACTTATACCATGAAATTGAATTAATTAAAAAAAAATAATACATTGATACTTGGTACATATTACACACAGTGGAGTATATATGAATTAATTTTATGGTTGGGGGTGAATATAGGGTGAACTGGGGGGCGTATATAGGGGGGTATATACGCCACCGCATATACATATACACATGAAGAGTAAGTGTTTGTAATAAAGTAATAAAAGATTATTAAATACAAAGTGTACCTAATGATTTTTTGAGTGGAGCGAGAAAATTTTTAAGGTAGGTATATCGTATATATAGGTATATACTATATTCAACTACTTTTAGGTGCGTATACCCATAAATTTATTTACCAATACACCACTGCTTTACATCAATGTTGTGGAGACTGCATCTCTGAAAGTTGCAGCATTAATACATTTAATAATTTCATTAATCTGTGGCATTAAACTATTCGAACAAAGTATTTTTTAATATTTTAAAAATTTAAAAAATATTTAATGATAATTTTTAATATTATGTGTCAATACCACTATGATAATATAAAAATATATATAGACAATAGATACAATTAATATATTGGTATATTAACATATCATGTATTATACTAATATTATCCAAAATACATTTTTTAAAAAGGAATTTAATTTAATTTAATTTAAGCGACCTAAAAGTCTAAAAATTGTTCAACCTCTTTAAAAATATGATAACGTTCACGTTCATTTTCTATTAATTTTATATAAGTGACTGTCGTTACAAAATATAAACGTAGACTCGATGAACGTTTGTTCACGAATGTGTTCTTTCCAGACATGGTATACTTATATAATGTATTAATATGTAGTTAGTGTCACACTTTATTTTTGAATCAGAACCTAACGAAGTGTTCCAATTCCAATTATCCCGGAGTTTCCGTCATAAACAAAACCTCCTTTTAAATAATTTTCATATTTTATTTATATCATGCATAATTCAGTTTCAGTATGTACTAATGGACCTACCTAATTTACATTTCTAAGTCCAATATCAATCCGAAACGAACTATTTTATTCCGTTGTCATTGGGATTGCAGTGCTGTGTGTTCCTGGATCCCTCCAGAGATTGTGCTTTAAATTAGGGCCTTAAATATTATATTAATTCCCCGAATGAGAGGCCCGTATTTTACCTGTTATTGTTAGTAAATAATGTGTATTTTTTTCTAAAATATGTGAAAACAAAATTCAGTGTTGTGTACTTGTGTGTCATTTTAAAATATATTGTAGCTATGTAGTGCAGTCTAGAAATGTAAGCTCTATAATAGCATTAAATATATATTATTAATAAAATCTCGAACTCTTTGGGGTATAAATAAAATCGTAATTTTACATTTAAATAAATAATAATTTAAATATACGTTTAATATAGTCGTCGAAATTTGAACTAGGAATGTCCATATTAAGATTTTAAATTAAGTATTATGATAATTTAGTAGTATAATTGAATTTTTCTTTTGACCACATACTCCAAGCCAGAAAAAAGTACCAACAAGATCCAACCAGTAAACCACTCGAAGTTTAAGGTCAAGGCATATTTTTTACTATAGAAAGCGGTGTATAGGTATACATACAATAAGAGTATAAGACACATCATTATTTACATAATAATATGAAAGCATATTATTGTATTTTACTTATTTATGCCAAACAAAATTTTACAACACAACAACGTAATAGTTATTATTAATCAGAAATGATAACAAATCAAGATTAACAGCAGGTACCTATAATACAGTTTACGGTCAAGGTACTTAGATAACAGTTTACAAACTAACAGAATTAAAATATACGAAACAAAAGTTCATGTACAGTTAATATAACAGAATGTCAGAATAGGTATAGAGAATAAATATAATAGAATAGAATAAATAGAATAGAATAAATAAAGTGAGTTTAGAACTGAATTAATAAATCAGTCGGCCCTTGCTATACGCTTCATCCTAGTTGGCCATTTAGGGACTTATACACAATATTATTGAAATGATATTACCCACTCCACTCAGAATCTAAAACATATTTCAATTTTAAAATGTTAATATTTTTTAAAATTGTATTAAATTAATTCCTATGTCAAATACGTCTTGTTGTCTCGTCTTACAATTAATGTAAAACCATACCCAAAACTTTATTGCGCAAGCAAGAACCGAGAAGACTATACAGTCATAATATTAAGAAACGACATTATCACCACATAAAAAGGAGAACTTTTGCTGTGAAATGTCGTTTTTATTTTTTCGATATCGGAACTACAAAAAGAGTTATTCAAGTTTGAAAAACACAAAAATAATGGATTTTGAACCAATTATAACTTTTGTCGTATTACTGTATGAGTACATTAATATCAAAAAAAATAAAAACGATATTTCACGGAATATTATAATGTTCTCAACTATATTGTTTTTTTTTTTTTTTTTTTTTTTTTTGAAGTTATACTTCTTTGCGCAGGGTAGTGAGGAAAAAAAAGCGAACGGGTGGCGCGCACGAATTGGCGGCCGTACGAACGCGAAAGCGTACATGTCCGTAAATAAATAAATATTGTCATGGTAGTGTTATTGTTATATTATATATTATATATTATAATCGGGCCACGTCAATATGACATATAAATCACAATTTCACAAAAGAGAAACAAGCGTTGCGAGGTAAGTGGTGGTCGTTAATATTATATAAACGTTGCAAAATAAAAAATAGATTCATCTATCTTGGCCCATACTAATTAATATGAATAGGTAATTAATGATCGATTATTATTTATTTTTATTATTATTACTATTATTCACTCACAAATCTATTGTCTGGATAAAAACAATACTACAAAAAATTTTATTATTATTTTTTAATTTTTTTTTAAGGCTTCGACAACTGAGGTCATTAGCCTGACGGTTGGTAAGGTTGGTACAGTAGGGTTGGAACAGTTGGTACAGTAGGGTTGGAACACGTGAATGTTTGGCAGAATTTCTATTGGGGCACCCGTAGGTTTCTGCCATGCCCCGGAGTGGGGGATGGCGGCACTTGTTCTCCGGACACCGTGACTTGCCCGGAGAAAAATGCCGCCCAGTGGTCGAGGATCGAACCCGAACCGGCAGCGCCGTAGCCGACGCGTTGACCGCTCGGCCACCTCGTCCCCCAATTACAAAAAATTATCCATTGATCTGTCGAACAAAAATATAAAAAAAATAATAAAACTATCAATAATAAAATAATAATTAAAAAAAAAATATATAAAAAATATAATTTACATTGTTTCTTTTCTTTCTTTATTATCCTCATTACCCAGTCTATCAATGCCTTTCTTTCTTTTTCACTCACTCACGTGCACCATTCAAAAGAAATTTAACTTCCCGCGCGCGTACTGGTAACACATATACTTTTTATTGAATAAATATTTATAATTGTACATTGTAATTTGGAGTCTTAACTATCACTACGCAAAACAGTTTTTGCAATGTAGTACATATTATTATTTTGTAAGACAACACCTCATGTGGGTGTAACGTCCTCTTAAAAATACTGATGAGAAGCGCGTCTTGGTAAAGGACTAGAGTTTGTGTCATTTATCATTGTGTCAGCAGTGTTGTCAAATCTCGGACATCACGTGACACAATATTAATAATACTGTGACCGAGACACCAACAAACGGACTCTGCGGTACCAGGGTCGCATGGGCTAGTCTCTACTCGTTCATCATTTTCGGCGTCGTCAGTCGTGAAGGGGTCGATGCATAATATAATATTGTGGTGGCGACGGCGGCGGCAGTAAATACGACGTTCATGTAGTGCCAACAACCATCACATTCCCATTCAAGTTTCTGGCACATATTATATTGTGATCTGTCTCAGTGAATTTGCAGTCAATCGTTCGCATTTTCACAATGTTTCTACGGTGTCACCAACAATCCTAGACAAACGGAGCGATGTTTTTAGCAACTTTTGGTATCCAGCATTATGTATTATAATATCCAAGTAATACTCTCATTATCAACATTATGAAATTAAAATTACATTTCTTAAAAAAATCGGGAAAGTCGCTCTGCTGTATGGCACCTACGAAAAACGATTCTGAGTAGATCAATCATTTTGATATTTCTGTTAGTATAAATAGTACTGCACTACTGTAGTAGTTATTTACTTCTATTCATATGGCTGAACCAATTTTTGACAAACAAAAGTTGCCTATATTATATATAGATGTTGTAATTATTATAATAATATGACACTATTCATTAGTTATTACTATTATAGTTGTCATTAACTTTTTACTAAATAGTCAATACCGACGCACCGTAGAGTTGTGTGAATAATTTTTTCGTAAAAATTATCTTAGTTATAATTTAAATATTTTGTAAGACTCATAGAGTATGTAATGAGTACTAAATAATAATACCTATGATTATGGCTCAAAAATATTGAAGTCCATAAATAAAACCAAATAATGTTTTAAGAATTATATTGTAATTATTGAAACATTACAATCGTTACACATTTGTTATTTTAGATTCTGAATGAAACGATGAATGAATTGATTTTACAATGATGTGAATTTTTATACATTTTTTTTAATTTTTAATTTTTTTTTTATTTTCGTGTCTGTCATCTCCTTTTAAGACAGTAAAAATGCTTAGATTTTCTTCAACAATATCTTTTCTGATAGGAAAGTGAATCTAGTTGGTACTTTGGGGGGGTCAAAAGTAAAAATTTTAAAGTGGTTTTCAAAAGCGTTTTGAAAAACAAAAGAAAAATTAAGGAAAAACGAGAATTTGTAAGCAAAATCTGTTTTCGAAAAAATCGATTTTGGTTTTTTGAGCAACTCTTAAACAAATGACCTTATTTACATTACATTTTGACTGAATGTTTATATTAGCATTTTCTATACACCATAACATATTCCAAATATTTTGACCTAATTTGAGCTGTTTACAGACGATTTCTGTATAAATATCAATAACATTTTATTTGATGGTTAAAAAAGCTTGAAAATTGAATAGAAGGCTACTAGTATATTGTTTCAAAGACAGATGAAAAAAGGTGCTCTGCTGTACAGTAGGTTACAAGGAGCTTCACTATATAATGGATGGTATTAAATTTGAATTCAATGATATATCATTGTATAAGAAAAACGATTCTGGGCAGAGACGGTATGTCAGTCTAGGTACCTATAAGACGAATAATATACTTATCTATGGTATTAAAAAAAAAATTGATCTATAATAAATACCAAATTAATCATATCACAATAGCCATTAGGTACTTATAACTTATTATACATCAACAACAAACCGTCATCCTATGATAGATATATAATAGTATACTTTAGAAGTTTCAATTACCCACGAATAATATTATACAATCACAAAAAAATAACTAAAATAGTTATTCTAGGTTTTAAATATGTAATTTTGTCCAAATTTGGACTCAAAATGACTGTAAAAATAAACTGTGCTAATGTATTTTTTAGAATTTTTTGGTAAGAGAATAAACTACTTACGTGGAATCTTGTTTTACATTTTCAATACTTAGATGTAAAAGTCCAACACTTTATACATTTTTAACTACGAAATAATTATTCAATTTTAAATTTGATAAATTTTGTCGAAACTCGATATTTAAATGATTATAAAATAAAATTGTGAAGATGCATTTTTAATTTTTTTCAACTGCTATTGTAAAAATATATCAGGGGCCATCTACTAAGTTTTTAAACTTTTCGGTCCAACAGATAAAACTGTATTGATATTCATAGAAAAAAAAAAAATTTAGATATGAAATTGTCCGTAAACAGCTCAAAACAAGTCAAAATATTTTGAAAATTTTATCAATTATGAGAATTGATAAAATACACATTCAGTGAACTTTTCATGTATCTACAGTTGTTCGTTTTTGAACTATAACAAAATAAATAAATCACTAAATGAGAAATCGAGTGAATATAAAATGTTGTAAAAATTTGAATTTCAAATGCTCATAAAAATATAATTTGACTTTCTTACAGACATTTTTTTTTTTTTTTATTATATAACCTAGCCCCTAGGTATATATGTGGAACATTTTTTTTATAAATGGTCAATCCTTAGCATAAAAGTTGAACGATTTATATTAAATACAAAATAACTATAAAATGTTGTTAAAATTCGAACTTTTAAAGCTTATAAAAAAAAATTATGCCTATGTATTTTTAATATTTCCAACTGCTATTGTAAAAATATATCGGGAGACCGTTGCATTAAAATTTTAAGCTTTTTTACCAAACAATACAATTTTACTCATATTTATAAAAAAATTACAAACTGACAATGTCCGTTAAAGCTAAAAAAGAATCAAAATAATTTCAAAACTTTATAGTGTCTATGAAATGATAATATAAACATTCACTCAATGAAAATAATTTTCAAATTTTCGTGGTTTTTTCGTATTTTGTCAAGATGTGAACAATATTTATGCTTATAAAAAAAACTGTATCAAAGTATTTTAAATATTTTTCAAATACCGTTGTAACAATATAGTAGGAACCTTGTATTAAATTTTCAAATTTTTACTTAAGAAATAAAGTTCTGTAATGAATTCAATGATATAATACGATGATCGAAAACGGTCAGTCAGCCTATGATATGACTAAGTATAAACGATGATATTATTGTGAATAAAGAAATTGATATATAAACTATTTACGTTTACCTTGTTTTAAATGTTCAATCCTTAACGTTAAAAGTTGAACATTTTTAAAACATTTTTTACTACAAAATTATTATTAAATTTGTTCGATATTCGAACTTAGAATGCTTATAAAAATAATATAGTTAGGGACTACAAAACCACGGACACTGTGTGATATAGTTGAGCCGGGAATCAACTCGTACATACCTAATAATGAACTGGAAACCAAGTAATACATAAAGTACATAAAGTACTAAACCTACTTGAATTGCGTTCAGAGCCACCAGGGCCCCATGACGTAACACCGGCGTTCTTGACGAGCTCCCTTCCGAAACACGGTGGCAAATCCGAATGAGAAAAGATCTACAACATACAATATTACTATTAATTTTACGTCAGCCATCGTACGCCACTGTAACGTCTCCTCTTCACCTGGGGGTCGCACCCCTCGGTGTAGTTCTGTTTATATTAACGAGGTCTCGGAAACTCGACCTCGGTGTGTGACATTATTGCTAGGGATCAGGGTTACCTTATGTAAAGCAAATACTCAAGTATATACATAATTTTGTAACTGTTATTAGAATCAAATCTTACAATATAAGAACATTAAAATATAATTATTAGATAGGTATACTTATAGATTAGCTTCACTGAGGGTCACTGGTGGAGATATGTGGTGTCGACTTGTCGTGGGTGCTGCTATCCGAGGTGGGTGAGCTGGCCGTCCACAGGTCCTCTTTTGGTCGTTGTCCGCTCTCGACTTCCACTGTCGACCATTCACTATCACTCTTCACTCGTGACTCTTTTCCGCCAGGAGTTCTGGTCGGTTATTGACGTGATGTCAGCTAAACATCGCGTCAGCATAATATATATTTCATATTTTTCCTTACTCGGCATACTAGGAGTAATGTACGATGTCGATGACGACATGTTCGTTACATGTACCCCTTGTCCATTTAAATCTGGACCCCAGATTTGGGACGTCTAGCAACTGTAGCTGTGTTAGTGTTGTATTTTTTTGATTTCATGTTCATTGTTCATCCAGTAGCAAGGAATAACGGTACTCCAACCTCCTCCGACTGTATTTTCTTGCTGGACTGTGAAACATGAATTTTGTAGGCATACAAACACCAATAAGGCACCAAGGCAATGGTCATGCGTATTTTTCGATATTATTAATATATGTTTATTACATATTATTGCTTGAAAACTTCTGGTTAGTGGAGTGAATGGTCGTTGGCTCTTCCGTCCTTGAATACCGACACCCACGGCTGTCTTCACTTACCCCTTTCAGTTTCCTCGAGTTATAATTTTTTTTTTTTTTTATACATATATTAGAAAATATAAATAGTGTTTAATTTCATACAAATTACATTGATGAATCAGATTCATACTGGAAATATAATATTATTATAAGGCCACAAAAACATTGAAAGTATTAATTCTTTTTTTTTTTAGCAATATCATAGTAAATGTTTATAATACATTATAAAATGTTTGAATTCAAAAATAGCGTACAAACAGTGTACAAAATATTTGTTTTGTTCGGCTTAATATATAATTTATATTACAATAATAAACATTTTTTTTTTTTTGATTTAATAATAATATACATTTAAATATTATACTCAGGTTATGTCTAGAGTTTTAACTAGTACAAAATCATTATTCTTAATTTGTATTAGTTAAAACAGTATTAGTTAACTATAAATAAACTCAACAGCAGAGCATCAATTTTTGGCTAAACTTGGATTGGTTTTTAATCCAATACTTTGTATTTTCACATGAAAAACGTCTTTTCATATTTTCTTGGGAAAAATGTTTAAAATTCACAATTCACACAAATTTAAGAATTATTAATTTGGTTAACAGGTATCTATTCTACTATATTAAAATAATAATAATAATGATAATATAAATATCATAGGTATAGACGATAAATCCTTAATATAAATTATAAACCTAATCAAATATAACCTATATTAAATAATAATAATAAACATACAATAATTTAATAATTTGATAAAAAAAGAACATTGATACATTATTTTAATTATTATATTAGACAAGTCATATCATAGATATATATTAGATATATTGTTTAAACTTCAAAATACTTGTTTAGAAATAGTGTTATATAGTCATGACTTAATAATAATGATTAAGCTGTAAATGATAAACAAAAAAATAAATAAATATTATTTATGAATTGTAATGGATGATAAAATAGTATGAACAATTAATATTTAATATGATAAATATTATACTAGTTATACACTAATATAGTATTAGATGTAATATTAAAAAAATTACCAAAGTAATTTCTCTGTCGCTGGGCCATTATGTACATTAATTATATTATATTATGTCCGTGTAGCCCTCTACCTCTGGTTCTGGTAACCATTTTCCCTGGCTCTTTCTCACCTCTACAATATAATTTTATTTTAGCAATAATTGTATGAATTACTAAATATCCTACGATAATTCCTATTAAATACAATCCATAAACGTGTAAATCATGATAGCTATTGGTTACGACGTAATATAGTTAAAATATATCAGATTAAAAATGATATATGTTAAAGATTGAATTACAATTTACAAATGATAACTATAACACGTTATTCATTGACTGTTGTAGTAACGCTATGGTGTGTTATACTATGTGTGCTAATGTATATACTATATATATATATCCTTTCTATAGTATTATAATAATATATGCCCATGAATGAAATTGTGCTGAATTAATACTTTTGTTGTTCACTCATTGAAATATATTTATTCAGCTAAAATGCAAAACTATTAAAATTTACGTTGTATATCTATAAAATCTATCGTTAAGAAATCAACAAACATTTTTTTTTTTTTTTTTTTTTTTGCCAACTACTTAGCTTCGTTAATATTGCTTAACAATATTAAGAAATTAAGTAGACGTGAAATATATTATGGTGGTCTCTCGATAGTAATATTATTTACAACGTGGTAAATAATATGTTGTGAGAAGCCAAATTGCCTAATTAAATTCACTAAGAATATAAAGCTCCCTAAAACACGTTTCGATTTCTAATTACATATTATAAATAACTTATTTAATATAATATAACACCTATACTTAAATGTTAAATTAATTATTATTTCTAACTATAATAGTATACGTTTTTTATTTGCGATCGATCTCTATATTTTTTTATTTGTTGAATATGTTTTTTCTCAGCTTGTTTTTTCCCATTTTTATCTATTTCGATTAAATAAGTAACTGGATTAATTTTCTTTAATATTGTGTGGGGACCTTCATATCTATCCGAAAATTTATTTTGTCTTACATTAATCTTTACTAAAACTTTTTCTCCCACGTAAAAATCTTGTTCCCTTTTCCCTCTGTCAGCGTAAATTTTTTGTTTATCAAACGCTTTTTGTAGAATATCAGGTAATTTTTCACGAATTGAATTTAATTTCTGTAGCTCTATAATGGTAGAATGATTTAAATTTGATGGGATAATTGCGATATCTAAAATTGAACTAGGATCATAGCCGTGTACTAAATAAAATGGAGTATATCCCGTTGAGTGGTGTATAGCCGTGTTATATGCATGCAATATGATAGGTAAAACATCAGTCCACTTTTCACCCTCTGCAACGTATGGTGCTATCATATCTATTATCACCTGATTTTGTCTTTCTACTTGTCCCTGACTCGTTGGTCTATAAGCAATTCCCTCCTTCTTTTCAATTCCTAAAGCTACTAATAATTGTGAAATTACTTTTGCGGTAAAATGCGTGCCATTGTTCGATCTTACTACTCTGGGTGGGCCATATGTTAGTATTAATTCTAACAAAAATTTTGTCGTTGATTTAGCATCCGCGTTTTTGTATGATTTAGCAAAGCAAAATTTTGTTGCTCGACATGTAGCAACTAATATGTATTTACAACCTCGTGAGCCTAGCATAGGTCCTATATAATCAATATAAATCTCTTGGAAAGGAACACCATTTAAGATCTTATTTGATTGTAACATTCCAGCCGCTGGTTGTTTATCTGGTTTGCGTTGTTGGCATTTTCTGCACGAAATTACGTAATTTTTTATATCTTTTTGCATAGTAGGCCAATGATATCGCGATCGTATTTTATTAAACACTTTATGAACACCTAAATGTGCACCCGACATTTTTTCGTCATGAAAATGTTCGATCACCTCTTTGATTAAACTAGTTGGCAATGCTATTACTAATTTTGGAATACCTTTATAAATATCCCTATAATACATTAGTCTGTCATCATCGTTTATTACGTAAGATTTCGCCTTCCTAACCCATTTTATTTCTGATGACTCAGGATTTAGAATTGCTCCGGTTATGCTTTGTAAAAAATCATCACGCGTTTGCAACAAATGAACGTTAATAGGTTCTATCAGTGATATTATATGCTGTGATGGCGTAAATATAGAAATTGTTATGTCGATTTCTGTGTCACAAAAAACGTATTTCATCATATTTAAAATAATTAACCAGTTTAATGCTTCCGAGTCGAAAGTGATTTTGGGTATTGCTATTTTATTAATGTTATATGTACTGCAAAATATTTTTAATAACTTTAACGTGGTGAATAATGATTTGTATGTTGAATTTTCATAAAATGTGGACTTTGTAATTAAATAGATTATAAACTGACTATTAAAATTTAAATAAGCGATTTGACCGATTTTTTTGTTTTGTGCCTTTAATTCGTTAACATGGTCATATTTATTTTTGAATTTAAGGCTGATCCCATTGTTCATTTCAAAGTCTTGTGAAACACAATGCACTAAGTGAAATGTCGAATCAAAATAGTCGCTAAACAAGTCTTGATTAACTTGTTGAATACCGAAGTCAAATGCAACTCCCTGGTCATTTTTATGCATAAAATCATCGTAAGAAATAGAATTGTATAATTTTTCAGTAGAATTTACATTTACCATATTTAAATCTAATTCGGTATCACTTTTAATTTGTGCCGATTCATCAAAACCTGTTGGGTGTCTTGAAAGAAAATCCGCTGCCTTGTTAAAAATACCTTGTTTATATATTATATTAAATTCATATCCTATTAGTTTTGTTCTTATGCGATTTAATACATATGAATCTGATTTTAATTTTTGAAGTCCTACTAAATTTTTGTGGTCTGTCCAAACTGTAAATTGTTTACCATACAGGTATTGTCTAAAATGAGTGCAACCAAAAAACAAGGCCGATGCCTCAAGTTCTAACGCTGAATAATTTTTTTGTGCTGGTAACAATTTTTTTGCACCAAAAGATACCGGATGAATATTACCGTCATCATCCCTCTGCTGTAAAATAACACCTAAACCCAATAAAGACGCGTCTGTTACTAAAATAGTGTCAGCATCTTCATTGTAATGCATTAGTACTGGTGGCGCTATTAATTTATTTTTTAATTCATTAAAAGCTTTTTCATGATTTTTTTCCCATTTTATGGTATCTCTTTTTGTTTTGAAATTACCTTTCGTTAACTCAGTCAATGGGAAAGTGATTTTACTAAAATTTGGGATGTACCGTCGAAAATAATTTGCCAATCCCAAAAAGCTACGTAATTGATTTATGTTAGTCGGAGAATTCACTTGTGTAATTGCTTTTAGCCCTTCGTCTGTTGGACGGATACCTTTGTCATCAATTATATTTCCTAGAATTTTTAACTCCGTGTATCCAAATTTACATTTTGACAATTTTAATTTTAAATTATATTGCTTAAATCTTTCCAGAGTTGATTCTAAAGAATATAAGTGATCATCAAACGTTTTCCCAAAACACGTGCAATCATCAATATAATTTACGTTAATCTTATAATTTAAATTTGTCATGATTGTATTCATAGCTTCCTGATATTTGCTTGGGCCATTGCAAATTCCCAAAGGCATACGTTTAAATTGATATTTCCCGGTTGTTGTACAAAACGCTGTTAGCTCTTTAGCTTTTTCACTTAATTTAAGTTGATGGAAACCTGACATTGCGTCCATACATGAAAAAAATTTATTTCCCGCCAGACAATCGTAGATACTTTGAATAACCGGAAGTGGAAAAGATTCTTTAATAGTTATATCATTTAATTTTCTATAGTCTAATACCATTCTATATTGTGCTGGTGATTTTTCTTTCTTCGAACCTTGTGGTTTGCCTTTGGGCACTAAAAAAATTGGAAATGAGTATGGTGAGTTCGATGGTTCAATTATACCAGCTTTAAGCATTTCTTGCGTTTGTTCTTCGATTTCATCCCTCTCAAACTTACTCAATTTAAAATTTGGGAGATTTATTGGAATATTTTTGGTTAAAAAAATGTCTACTGGCTTAGTTTTTGAATCTCCCAAGTCCCATTTTGATTTTGAGAAAACTGACTCGTATTTTTGTAGCAAGGACAATAATTTACTTTTCTGTGTTTTGTCCAGATTTGGATTAATATCAGATTCAATTTTACTATTTTCGTCGTAATCGTCAGGTAAATTTCGATCGATCTTTTTAAATGTCGTATAAGGTTTTATATTTCTATCTTGGCTAAGAATATTTGAATTGTTTGAATTTAATAAAATGTGTTCTACTTCGCGCACTTCGGCTAATGGATAATGAGCGCGCTTTAAGTCGTTTTCTTTGTTTATTACCTCGGCTTCGGGTACCTTGATTGTTTCTAACATTTTCCTTTCCCTTAGTAAAGCACGAGAAGTATGAATAGAACGAAAATCATGCGTAAAAGTAACTTGTGTCACTTCTAGGTTGGGATTATCATATTTTTTGTCATAACATCCTGGTGTCCAATGATCATTTTCAAAAAAAACTACTAGAAATTTCCTACCTGGTTTATAAAACCCTAAACCTGCAGTTTTCTTAGTATTTTCGAAATTTGGGCAAATAATTATTAAATTGAAATTATAAAAATCAGCTACGGCTGATAAGTCCTCACCGTCTAACCAGATTGGTTTTTCATGTAAATTTAGATCAAGTAAATGGGAAATGGTTTCTGCTGTTACATAAATATTTTCATGTGCCAGCATTACTGTCAACGCATATATTGCACAAAATCCGTCTCCAGGGACGTCAATCAACTTACGACTACATCTAACAATTTCACGTAACCTTGGCTGAATTAATATTAAATTTCTCATTTTTTCAATTTTATTCTCATCGTCTGTATCCTTATTTAATGTAGTTTCATTAACTATTTTTTCAATTTTCAATTTACTATCATCTGAAGTTCTACGTTTGTTATCGAAATCCAAAACAACTAAACCATTATCACCTGTTAATACTATCTGTTTATTAACAAAATTTATTTTGGCTTGATATAAATTCAAAAAGTCTGTACCTATTAAACTAGGTCCTACTAAGTTCCTAACTACCATGCATTTAATAGGGAATTCAATATTTTCGAACGTAACAATTGTATTAATAATACCAAGTAGTTTTAAATCTGATCCGTTTGCCGTAATTAGCTTTACGCAATCGACTGCCTTTGGAGTGATTCCTAATGGTAAATTGTCAGCATTAATTATAGACGCAGTGGCCCCTGTGTCTATTACAAAATTATATTCAATGTTATTAATTTTGCCTACTACCTCAAGTCTTTGACCTGGTTCGAATGCTGCCGGAAGTGAAGTCGGATTACACGTCGTTATGTATTTTTGTATTGTATTGTCATTACTTTTTTGCTGTTCAACCGCTACTAAATGTTTACTTGCGATTTTTTCTTGAATATTATGGTCACTCACGTCTGGTATTTCATTTTCATTGAATAAACTACCTATGTTATAATCGCCTACGTTTAATTGTTGTGTTGGAACTAAGGTTTCGTCATCTTTATATTTCTCCGAAATTATTGATTCCAACAATGTTATACTAGAATTCTTATCGTTAGAATTTTTCTGCTGGCATAGAGGGAGTCTAACTACTCTCTCTTGCCTTAAGAGTTTTTTTTATTATTATGATAAATATTCGAATTACGTGTGTTATTAAAAGACATCTGACCGATACCGTGCTGATTCATCACGTTATTTACATCTACATTATTTTGACTGTTACCATTTGAAGCATGCGATGGATTTTGATAATTTTGGCCTACATTTTGTTCGTTAAAATTTGCACCTTGATTATTATTATATACTTTATTTTTATAATATTGCTGTGACTGACTTTTTTGGTTAGGCATATTCTTATACCTATTATTCCATTTTGGTTCTGTATAGCCATTATTACTATTAAAATGATTTGGAGGGTTATTTGTATTTTTTCGATCGAAGTGATTATTAGGATCTATATATTGATTCGGCCTAATTTCATTATTTGCGTTGTAAATATTATTTGGATAAAAAGTATTGTTTGGGTGGTAATTTTGATTATTAAAATTATTGTTTGGCATGAATGAATGATGTGCATTATACATTTGATTATTAAAATTGTTGTTTGGATTAAATGAATAATTTGAAAAATTATGGTTTTGATTATTATAACTATTATTGTTATTATTGCATGGGTCGTAATTGCACATATTATTATTGTATGTATTGTTTGGATTAGTTTGAAGATTATGATATGGACTAGGACTATTCACATGCATGCTATTATTAAATTTCTTTTTCTGGTTAAAATTTCTATTACCATTGTTAATATTATTTAATTTAGATTTTAAAAATTCATTTTCCTTCTTAAGAGTGTCGATATCTACAGAACTTATATTTTGAAAATCTGTGTTCATCAATTTCGAATTTTCTATTTTCTTTAAATTAATTTCCAAGTTGTCTAAAGTGTCATTATTCATAATAGTTACCGTGTTATAATATTCTGGTGTCAGTGCCTCTAATATTATATCAATTTTCTCGGTCTCAGGTATGGTGCTATTAGTTTGACTAATTAAATATAAAATATCTGCTAAAAACTCGGATATTGTTTCTGTCGTTTTTAATTTTTTATTTCGTAATTTGTTTTTTAACATACGATTCCTAGCCGGTGATGCGAATTTCTCCTTAAATATTCGTTCTATTTCATCAAAAGTCGGATTTGGGTTATTAATTACTAATGTCTTGTATAATTTATAAGCAGAATTTTTTAAATACAGTGGCAAGTAAGTTAATTTAATTTTCGGAGTCCACTCATTAGCAGTAGCTACCACGTTGAAGTACTCGAAAAATTCTAAAACGCATTCATCGCCTGAACCGTTAAAAATATTAGGTACAAATTGTTGATGTCCTGCCATTTTATTTTTTGAAGTTAATTTACGAACCGTTTTTAATTCAGTATGTATATTGCTATTAAATATTTCTGAACTCGCGTCCACTTTATTGTTTTGATTTTGTTCTAAAGATTCAAGTTTGAAATTATTCGGTTGCGTAGTATTTTTAATTGGTGACAGTGATTGTTCTATGTCTATTAAGAGGTTTTTTAATTGTTGGGCTACGTCTTTAGTTTCGACCGTATCTTTATTTATTAATTCTATCTGTGAGTCTGGTTGGCTAATATTTTTTTCACAATGATTTTTCTGGCTTTTATATAAATCTAATGACAACTTGTTTTCAGTAAAGGTAAGATCACAGAATAGATTAAATCAGAATGGACACCTCGGCCGCCCGAAAAACTTTCCGCCATATTGTATGCAAGCACCAGGCTGACCACAAATTCAATATTAATGTTTTCTAAAATTTATGTTGCTTATGGCGACACTGTTGTAAGGATGTTTACAATTTTTATTTCAATCTCCATGACTACTAACCAAACAATTTAGTATTTACAATTTACATTTTACATTTTACCGCCGTTGTTACTTGTGAGTTGTGACTTGTCTATGGTTATTGTGGTGTCGAATTGCGGAAATCAAGCTTTACTGTGTTTTTTGAATTTTGCACAATGGAGTTTTTGGTTAATAAACGGTCCAAACAGTATTCAAAATGTTGCTTGACCAATTGTAGAAGCCACATTTTGAATAAGGATGAACTAAGTTTTTTTACTTTCCCAAAAGACCCTGCTAGGTAAGTAATATCTTTGTTAATAACATATTTCTACTTACATTTTATGACCGGTTTTGAATAGCCAAAGTCAATAGTTCATTATTACAGTTTCATAAATTTGATTTTAAGCTGGCTGTTAAAATAATAAATTACACATTTTAAGTACTTAATATGTGAACATTAATTATAGTCTATAAACAATGCATATTACATATATTTCCCTAGGTCTTATTGCAATTAACTAAAATACATATGAAAAATATTTTCAAAGATGTTGGTAAGTTAATAAGTATTTAGATGTGGAGAAAAAAAACAAAAATTGTATTTTTAAAATATATAACTTTCTTTATTGTGTCCAATTTTTAAATAAAAATGTAACTATTATTATGAGATTACTTGGTTACTCTTTGTATTCATTGTTAATAAAAAAAAAAGGTGGGCAAGTGGGTGTCGCTCTGCTGTACAGTAGGTTACAAGTGGGTCACTGTATAATAGATGGTATTAAATTTGAATTCAATGATATAATATCATTGTATAAGAAAAACGATTCTGAGCGGTGATGGTATGTCAGTCTATGTATAAGGCATATTATATACATATCTATGGTATTAAACAAAAAATTGACCTATAATAGGTACCTATAATAAATTCCAAATTAATCATATCACAATATCCATTAGATACTTATAACGCGTTATACATCAACAAAAACCGTGATACTATCATAGATATATAATAGTACACTTTAGAAGTTTCAAGTACCCACGAATAGTATTATTCAATCACAACAAAATAACTAAAATCGTAATTCTTGGTTTAAATATGAAATTTTGTCTAAATTTGAAATTAAAATGTCTGTAAAAAATAAGTGTGTTTATATATTTTTTAGATTTTTTGGTTACAGTATGAATTATTTAAGAGAATCTTTGTTTTAAATTTTCAACTCTTAGTTATAAAAACTGAACATTTTATAATTTTTTAATTCCAACGATTGATAATTTTCGAGATTTTGTCAAAATTCCAACTTTAAATGCTTATAAAAAAAAATTGTGACTATGTATTTTTAATATTTTTCAACTGATATTGTAACAATATATCAGGAGCCTTGTATTAAATTTTTACACTTTTTGGCCCAACAGATAAAACTTTATTGATATTTATAGAAAAAAAAACTAAAAAAATTGAAAGCTGTAAATGTCCATAAACAGCTCAAAAAGAGTCAAAATATTTTCAAAATTGTATGGTGTATAGGAAATGCTAATATAAACATTCAGTGAAATTTTCATGTATCTACAGTTATTCGTTTTTGAATTACAACAAAATAAGGAAATCGCTACATGAGAAATCTAGTGAAAATCCAATGTTGTAAAAATTTGAATTTCAAACGCTCATAAAAATTTAATTTGACTGTCCGGTAGAGATTTTTTTATTGATAAAGGTAGATAATCTTATAAGGAATCTTGTGTTTCATTTTCAAATCTTAGATTTAAAAAGAAAAATTTTTACGAATTCTTAACTCAAAATAATTTGCTAATTTTCGTGATTTTTCTATATTTTGTCAATTTTTGAACTTTAATTGCTTATAAAAAAAATTGTGACTAAGGATTTTTAATATTTTTCATCTGCCTTTGAAACAACATATTAGGAGCCTTCTATTAAATTTTCAAGCTTTCGCAAACAACCAGTGAAAATTTCATGTATCTACGGTCATTTGTTTTAAAGTTACACCAAAAACCAAATTCGATTTTTTGGAAAATCGATTTTGCGTAAAAATTCCCGTTTTTCCTTAATTTTTATGTTGTTTTTCCCGGCGCTTGTGAAAACTACTGGAAAATGTTTACTTTTGACCCCCCAAAGTACCAACTAGATTCACTTTCCTATCAGAAAAGGTACTATTGAAGAAAATCGAAGCACTTTTACTGTCCCAAAACGTGATGACAGACACAAAAATATAAAAATATAAAAATATAAAAATATAAAAATATAAAAATATAAAAATATAAAAAAAAACATACATCATTGTAAAACCAATACATTCATCGCTCCGCTCAGAATCTAAAAATTATTATTACACAATGATGAATTATGTTTTATTTGTATCCCAAAAGTGTCACCTATATTCTTTAATTATATAAAAAAAACATGAGTTAAGTATATATTTTTTGAATTCATTTAGTTTTTTATAGTTGTGTAATTGTGTTCTATTTATTTTACACCAATATTGTACAGTAATAAAATAAAATATATTCCAAAAAAAATCAGTTTTTTACCACATATTAACTATTGATTTTATTTTGAATGTTACATATTTATGTGTAGTATATTTTAATATCTTGTTGGATATTTATGAGTTAATCTAAATCTCAATAAAGTTACCAAATATGGTATTTAAAAAGAAAAGAAGAATATAATCTGTTGAAAATAAATACAAATATCTTGATATTTGAATCTTATATTCTTGAATAGACCAGTCTTGGTTCTCTAACAGGTCCAGATTTTTAGAATAAAACACATAATGGAACTGTATAATTTTATGATACTCCAAAGGTAAATGTCTTTCTATTCAGCCAGTTTTAAAATATAATAACATAAATAACAGTATTCCTAATTGCAAATATAAATAAATAAATAAAATATTTAACTGAACTATTGTATTGTAAGAGGTAAATTTAAGATTTATTTTCTGGGCAACACTGATGCTTGCATTCAATATGGTGGACCTTCTTATCAGTTTTCCATAAGAATAATGTAATTTTTTGAGAAGTGACCATTCTGATTTAATCTATTCTGTGGTAAGATCTGCAGTACTATCGTTGGAACTATCTCTATCTTCGGTATGAAGAAGCCCACCTCTAAAAGTTTTTATTGCCGATTTCGCGAGATCCCTTAATTGCACAAGGGTTGACGATTCTTCACAATGTATGTTACAAAATTTCAAGAAACCCAATATTTCTGTTTTGTTTAGCAAAAGTATCCACGATACCGTTTTCTGAGATAATATGAATTCAAATTTTTTCTCTACTGGTGTAAGTGCATTAAATTCATCTTTACTTAAACATTCGACTTCGAATAATGTGCAAAGCGTAAATTTTTTAACTAACTTAGCCGATAAAGGTATCTTTCCATACTTCGAATTTTGAAAAAAATTTCCTAAATTATCCTCATCGATTTGTCGTAATATGTCTATTAATTCTGTTGCATTTATTACTGAATTAAAGTGTTCGTTTAAAAATAAAATATTTGATTTTGTTACTTTAGTAACCTGATTATTAGTATTTCGTTTAATATAAAATTTGACATCCATTAAGAATTATTCCAATAACTTCACATAAGATTCGCATGGCCCCCAACAATAATTTCACAACACAAGGGGTGTACCTTAGAATCGAAATTTTTCTCGAGAAAAAATAAAATATTATTTCCAAAAAAAAATCGGGACTCCAGGGACGGGCGCCTCCACCAACTGTAACGTCTCCTCTTCACCTGGGGGTCGCACCCCTCGGTGTAGTTCTGTTTATATTAACGAGGTCTCGGAAACTCGACCTCGGTGTGTGACATTATTGCTAGGGATCAGGGTTACCTTATGTAAAGCAAATACTCAAGTATATACATAATTTTGTAACTGTTATTAGAATCAAATCTTACAATATAAGAACATTAAAATATAATTATTAGATAGGTATACTTATAGATTAGCTTCACTGAGGGTCACTGGTGGAGATATGTGGTGTCGACTTGTCGTGGGTGCTGCTATCCGAGGTGGGTGAGCTGGCCGTCCACAGGTCCTCTTTTGGTCGTTGTCCGCTCTCGACTTCCACTGTCGACCATTCACTATCACTCTTCACTCGTGACTCTTTTCCGCCAGGAGTTCTGGTCGGTTATTGACGTGATGTCAGCTAAACATCGCGTCAGCATAATATATATTTCATATTTTTCCTTACTCGGCATACTAGGAGTAATGTACGATGTCGATGACGACATGTTCGTTACACCGGGATACAGTACTCTTTACGATTTTACATTTTACGTTAAAATAAATTCATTTTTCGATTTTGGACATTTTGCAATGTGCATAGTTTTCGAACTATTAGGGTCGCTCACTGTTTAGTACCAAAACCAATATCAAAAGTAATAATAAATTACGATCAATTTGACTCATATATTATCATATTCTGTAAATAGATCAACCATCAATATCCTTGGCAGGTTTTTCTACAAAACAGAAGAGGTCAATTTTAACTATTCTGTAGTTGTTCCCCCAAGTAGCCTGGTAAACTGTTAACAGCCGAAGATAATATACTCTTATCGATTTCCATCTGGCAAGACGACAAGACAATGAAAACAAAAAAATGTCAACCTTGCATAACAATTTATGATAACATTTTTTTTGCCGATTACAAAAAAAAAATAACATTTTATGTGGTTACAAGTTACAACTTATAATTGCACAGAATATAAAAATATATTATTATATATATTAGACTTTAGATAAGTAATTATTGAGCCAATTGTGGGTGGGGCCGGACCCCATGGATACTCCACTGTCGTAATAACTTATTGTATTATAACTTGTTGCATTATAACTTATATATTTCAAGCTTTTTGACCCAGCGATAAATGTTTGTCGCCATAAAAACTAGATAAAATTGCAAAAAAAATAAGGCCCCGGGTGAGTTTTGAACTCACGCGCCGTGTAGTTAAGGTATACACAAGCCCGCCGACCAGCCCGCCGCCGAGGCTTGTTGACATTGTGTGATATTTTCGTTATATAAGCTGATCCGAGTTCGCTCTACTATACTTGGGGAGTGCTTGGGGGTGCTAAGCATCCCCAAAATTCATATTATCACACACACATTTTTGATAGCATCGTTTGGATTTTTATTGACTATATAATTATGCCATAGGGATTTGGATACCTTTATTTCTAAGACTTAATCATTTTTATATTAATAATGATGAATAGGTATCAGAATTGTAAAATAGGTAAAAGTGTGTATTATGTTATAGGTAATTGTTTGTATTAAGATTAATGCAAAGATGTAAAAATTTAAGCTGTATGAATGTAGGGGGTGTGGGGGGCAAATCCCCCATTTACCACTTTAGTCTATATAAATCTAGCACCCAAATAAATTTAAAAAAAAAATTGCGCCTATGAGTTTATATTGTATAGGAATATTTCACAAAACTAGGTACAATTACACCGATTTGTCAGTAAAAATAAAATGAAATAAAATAAAATAACCCATAAAATATATTAATATATAAACATTAAACACTCCTAAAAATCAACAATGACTTAAATACTATTTTGGGTACACTGTATAAACATTTTTTTTAACTACAAAGATATACTGTTCACATAACCATAAGTGAGTCTCACTGAAAACGCCACGCGGGATGGCTAAAAATTAAAATATAATATGGTTTTCCTTCCATATGCACAGCGAATAATACACAAAAAGAGTTAACTAGTCAAAATGTTTTTTCCAGGCAACGACACTGCCGAGTTATTCAGCTAGTAAATTATACATTTCAAGCTTTTTGACACAACCATAAATGTTTGTCGCCATAAAAACTAGATGAAATTTGCAAAAAAAATAACGCCCCGGCTGAGTGTCGAACTCACGCGCCACGCAAGATTCTCGCGCGCATCGTGCAGGCGCGCCTTCCTGGGGCTTGTTGAAGTTTTGTGATATTTTAGTTATGTAAACTGATCCGAGTTCGCCTTAAACATAAATAACTGATTTAGTATAAAAACCTATATACTAATATATTTTGTGCATGTTGTATTTTACATTCTAACATAATGATTATGAGCTGAATAATGATATGTGTTTTTTTCGAGGCTGTCATTGTCTTTTATAGAGATAAAACTGATTTTATTTATGTTTCCTGGTAGACATGATAGGATTTCTAGTTTCGAAAAATCCATTTTAGGTGCAGAAGGCGCATTTGGGACTCGGGTCAACATATGTTTTTTTTTTCATTTGCCCAATAATTTGAATCATAGTACTTAATTGGCAATATTATATTATTATCTTGTGTTTAATTTCATATGCCTAGGTAGGTACCTACCTACCCTTACTGTAAATTTAAATATCTTATTCGTTTTGACTTGGAAATGTTTGTCTAAATATTGGGGAAATTTCAAATTACTCAGCCTAGAGTGACATGAATAATATATAATACCCAATATGAATCGTTGATTATTAATTATTACCTACATATTATACGCGATTGGCACACACTTAGGTACAGTAGTACCAGTGTAAGTACGCAGCTACTGACCATTGTACTTCGTGCAACCGTGATTCTCTATGAAGATATCTACTGATCGACAGACGTCAATAGAGTTGAATAGACAATAGACATTAATGCTATTTTGCTAATAAGTAAGGCCCGAATTACAATAGAAAGTGGATTTTTTTTTTTAGTGATCAATAGACTCTAAGACTATGTTCTACAAGTAGGTAGGTAGGTACATAATATTTGTTTCATTAAGCAGATACTTCAAAATTGAAACTTTAATATGAATTTTGTAGCGTAGATATTCGGTGAGGAATAGGTATGTTTTTTTAATTTTTTTTTTTATAAATTTTCTAGTCATTTTGTTAGTTTTAATGAATTATTGTTCATTATACATTTATACTATTATACCTACAATATAACCAGGGCTTAAACTACTTAAAAAGTTAAAGTTGACTTTTAAAATTTATTTTCGTTAAGGCACCAGGTGCCTATGTCATTTTGTAGTCAAAAATACACTCTGTGCGAATAACGATACCGCCTTGTAGAATCCACCAAATTTAAAATATGTTTTTAATTGCTGGAGGGAAATATTCTACAGCAATCATCGATCCTTGTTTCTCAATGTTTTATTCTCAAACTATGTCATATGTTTAAAAAAATACAATATAAAAGCATTTTTTTTAATACAATTATTTGAAATAAAATACAAAATCAGAGATCGATGCGGGCTGTAGGAAGTCTTCTTCTTTCAGATAAAAATATAGACATAAAAATCCGACAATTCTACAAAGGTTGAGAGTTATTCCCGTGAATTCAGTTTTTTCGATATAATACACTTTACATTAATAAATAACAAGTTACTTGTAATCAAATCCCAGTTACGAAATTTTATAAATAATTAAATCTATATATAAATTAAAATTAATGGCGCTTTTTTCCACACTCATAATCGTGATCATATACTCTTAGACTATGGTTTCCAAGTATTTAGGTAGGTACATACATCATATTTGTTTCATTAAGCAGATACCTACTTTAAAATTGAAACTTTAATATGAATTTTGTATTGTAGATATTTGGTGAGGTATAGGTATGTTTTTTTAAATTTTTTTTGGGACTGAATGGTGTTGCAAGTTAGAACTGAATCATGTTGACACTTGAATTTAGAAATCTAACAACAAGGATGGGAGCATGCGAATCGCTCTAGTTATTCTTATTATACATCATTTATACCATATATTATGTTATTTTATCTCTAATTAAAATGTTTATTTAAAATTTAGGTGTAATATTTGGATTCAAAATATTGTTTTAAATGATACATCTAGACTTTCTTAAAAAAGAATCTGCTGTGATCATTTTGATTCTGCTTGTTATTTACTCAATACATATTGATTAAAATTAAATTACCCTCCAAAGCTGTCCAATTTTGTTGAAATGGACAGTAAGCTGAATGAGGAATCATAATGTGCTATTCCTCAGCCTTTTGAGCATACATCGGATGTTACAAACAGTAAGTGTAAATGTTAAGATATCACAATTTTCAAGAAATGTGATTAATTAGGTTTTTGAAAATGAAAAATTCCAAATTGTATGTACTTTATAAATTTTGTTATGTGTATGTTTTCGCATTTTGTTATTTTATATCTTATGTAGTTAATCATGTTGTATAAGAACATGGTCTGGAAATAAAATAATGTAAAAAGTACTGTTATTAACTGGTAGTTATTTTATGTTAAAATTTGTTTTTATATTGTTTCATTATCTAGTTTGTATATTTTATATTTAAGTAAATTATAGTTCTCTACCTTCAACCATAGAACATAAATGTTCTATGCTTTAACACAAGCTTGTGTATATATTAAATAAATTAAATATTAAGTACCAATACACCAATAAATTAATATCCGAAAAGACTATTTACAATATTATTGAATAATATTTTGAAAAATATACTATCTTTGAACCATCCATCATATATTCAAATCGTACAACATCAAAAAATTAAAAAAAATTATAGTTAACTATTATTATAGTTTATGTTTTATAATACTTTTATCGCACAATTATGAATAAGAATGATGTTGTAAGCTTGGCGGTAAGGCCATGAAACATTCTAG
This sequence comes from Macrosiphum euphorbiae, assembly GCA_949089665.1. Lineage (NCBI taxonomy): Eukaryota > Metazoa > Arthropoda > Insecta > Hemiptera > Aphididae > Macrosiphum > Macrosiphum euphorbiae. The sequence goes on from CARXXK010000002.1 coordinate 53,883,178, forward strand.
ACTCATTAACATTTTCCGCCCGAGAGTGTCGCTTCTATAATATTTTATGATAATAATATAATATATTCTTAATTCTAATTTGTTTCTCCTACAAGAAATTTACTCTATTCAATTATTTGTAATTTGAAAATAAAAATTAAATATAAGAAAATAGTTATTAATAAATTACCTTAATTTTTTTATTGATTTCTCTACAATAAATCTTTAAAAAATTTGCCACAATCATTTATCTCTCCTTTAATAAGTGTTTCATCATTGTATGTCAAATTAAATACATTTTCTTTTAAACTATTAATGAAGTCAATATTGTTCATCTTTAATTACAATTAATTAAATATTCTCCAATATAGCCAAAATGAGAACAAAAAATAATAGACACTCAGCAATTTACATCACTTTTACCACATCATTTTATACTATTAAATCCAGTTTTTTTTAATTTATCTCAACTATAACCCTGTGACCGGGAAATACCTTCTTATGAGATTATATTTTATATAATTAGTTATAATAGTAGGTTATAGTCTATAGGTATAATAATTATAATTTATAATTAATGGGAAAAAACCACATCATATTAGACATTTTATGTTTTGTATTTTCAATGTAAATAAATATAAAGTATAAACAATAGAGGGTGATTCATTTTTCTTTCTCTTTTTTTTCCTTAAATAGTATAAATTTAATAAATGTAATAGTAAACAATTCAAAAAATAGAGATTGATCAAAACTCTCCAAGTTATAAATGTGATTTTCATAGAACAAACTTGAGAACAAACTTGGTAATCTTAGTGTTCGACGCTGAATTCACAGAAAAAGTTGAGAAAATTAAGTTGACTGAAGCATGGCTGAAGAATCCAAAGGCACAGGAATACTTAATCACAACTTGTTAAACATTTGCTTTTTATTATTTTAAACCTTATAACTGGCTATTTATTTATTTATAAGTTAATAAATAAATAAATAATGAACTTAACTTAAATTAATTGTAACTTTCCATATAACTATAAACTTACCTGAGTTAAAAAAAAATTAGGATAACTACTAACTATAAACTTTTTTTAAATATATTCTACCAACTTAACTTAACTCAATTAAAAATTACCATTAACTTGCCTAGATTTGCATCACGCTACTATTACTACTTTAAATGAGATAATTGTTATTTATATGTTTTTCTTGGTGTTTGGTATGAGAGGGTTTTTTGGTTTTTCAAAAAATTATCAAACGTCCTATGATACGTTGCCTCATCAATTGATCAAATAAATTAATCAAATTTTCTTAACATTTTTAAAATTACATTTCTTTTTTTTTTAATGTTTATTAAATTATTTTAAGTTTATTGTAAATTAATAATTAATTAAGTATGTAATAAAACATAGCATAAAAAAATTATTTTATATGTCAATTTTCAATAAAGTGAAACACTTTTTGGATATTTTTAAGAGCATTATTTAATGGTTTTTAGAGTATTTAAAATTTAAATTCGGGCTCTACTAATCAGTATCTACTAATAACTGTCATTATTTGTACTGCCTTTTTTACTGTAAAATACTAAAATATGACGTTATTGTGTAGTTACTGTAAATATATGAATTGATAAAAAAATTAATTGAGAAATTTTACTAAATTCTTATGAAATGTATTAAGTGTATTGTCTCTGTTTTACCAACGCATAACATAGAAAATTGTACATTCTGAATAATCTATTTAACTCTTGTAGGCATGTTTAATATAAGAGCCAATTGACTTATTATCAAATTTAGAAATAAGAATATTAACTATTGAAACTCATACTATCATAGGTTATTTTATATTTCCATATTAAAGCAAGTTATGAGTATTTAAAAATGCACAAAAATTTAAATTTTAAAATAAACATAACTTCTTTAGTTAAATTTAAAAATTTAAATATAAAAAACCCTATGAGGTTCACTAGGACTAGACAATATTCTAATAGTTGATAATAATATTAGCTAGGGCCAGGAATAAACATTTATAATAGTTCATATTTCGTATAGCTCTAACACTCACACACAGACAGACCTTGGTAAATTAAGTATGATATAATATTATGTGTTTATGTATTAAAACGACTCAGAAGAAGTGGACGGTGATGCCGAAAAACACACCAGTACCCATACACAACTCTGACCACCACCACCACGTGTTTCGTATGAGTGTCAGACAAAACGTGATAAGGATAACAAAAAATGTTTAACACGCAAAAGTACAAAATTCCTAGTAGTCTTCAGAATCTAAAATGAAGATCAGAGTGTTTAAAAAATCACTATATATAATAAATAATTATAACTTTTACATATTTTTCATTTTTTATTCATATATACTACATGTTATTTGGGGTTCTATTAATATTTCTCAGGTGAACCCCTCTAGATTGGTTCAGTTATATATAAAAATGAAATATTAGAAGTTTCAAGACAATTAGAAAAAGTTAAGCTGTGCCACAAGAGCCCCAAACTTATTTATTTTTAATTTTCAAAAATTAATCAATATTTTAAATTATTCTCAGCTGATCGAGTGTCCTTTCTATATATTATTATGATATTCTATAGTTAATGCCTCCATTCTGCATAATAATATATTAAGTATATGCCAATGGTGGTGATGAGGCCTTAAACATAGGCACATTACTTGACGTGTTCTAAAAGTCTCTAATTAATTTCAATAACAATTCTATAAAATATAAAGTGTAAATATCTGTAGAATTCAAATGCATAAATTACTCTCCTGAACTAAATTCAACAAATAATGTCGCCTAAAAGAAAAATATAAAAATTGTTATATTATTATGTCTATGGAAGGTTAGATGTAAATGTATACAATATGTAATAAATAATAATATACCGTAGTATAATAACCAGTATATTAAAATACTTAACATTTAAGGTTTGGTTTTAACTGTTTTAACTGTTTTAACCTCTTCATGCACGAGATTTTTTTTCTTAAAAATAAATTATTAAAATTCGGAATCATATAGCTTGTCGCTTTAAGATGTTGGGAAAAATAATAAAAATTTTTTTTTTTATTTTTTAAATTTATTATTCGTTTTTTATCATGTGGTATCATATGATACCTAGGTGCAATATTTCAAAGAAAAAAATTTTTTTTTCAAAAATTATTTATATTTTTTTAAAAGAATTATAAACTTGTACATTTAACATTTAAACATAACTATTATAACATTAGTTAACATTTCTTAAGTTTTCTAAAATATACAATCCGTTGAAATATTTAAAAAATACAAAACCTGAATAGTTTTTTACTGATCACAAGTATGAATTATCTGTGCATAGTAAAAATATAGATCATAAAACAATGAAAGACAAAACAAAATATATTTCTTCAATTAGAACATCAGTAAAAATTGTGGATTACCTCTGTCCACAGTTCCACAGTATATAATAATATTATAATAACAAATTTAAACATAAACAAAACAAAACAAACTTTTTTGATAAAAACAGTCAAAATTATGCAACACTTGTACATAAAAAAACTATAGATAAAATAATGAAATACAAGTTGAAATAAAAACAAAACAAAATTTTGTGGACTACTTGTGCAAAATTATACAATAGATCATAATATTATAATTTATAATAATACATTTGGATATCTTATATATGTCATAGCAATATTTATAGCAAAATATGTTTTAAATTCTTTCTCTGTCAATGTAAATGAATTTTTACCATTTTCAACTGCATAACGAATGGTTTCTATTCTTATATGTTCAAAAATTTTATCAGTAAATAATTGAGTAAAGTATGAATATGGTGTATTACGTGTCTGATTAATATTTATCACTGATTTACCCAAAAATAATGGTATATTTTCAGCAAACTTGTTATCTTTTCCTGGTGACCATTTGTTGATAATTTTTTTGACACTTTTTTTTTAACACTTACATTTTTTTTGAAATGATCTTCTTTTCAATTTTCATTTTTTGTTTGGTAACTTTTTTGTTTGATACTTTTTTTCGTAAAAGTTTCTATAAAATAATAAACAATTAATTGTATAGTAAACTACTCTAAGTATTCCAATTACAATAGATTACCCACTATAAGTTATAATATGTATGTTACATTATATTTTTACCTGATGGTGAAACATTACTGGTAGTAGACTTGGCTTCTGGTTCACTTGGCAAATTATCATCAATATTAATTTTTTGTCAGGTTCAAGGAGTACCTAAAGAATAAAAATAAATAGCTCAATAGATTGTCACTATTTCTTATACTATTAAAATATTATATACTTACTGGTTGGTGATATTAAGATTTCATCAGGTTTATTCTGGGATGAAGAAGCAATATTTTCATCATAAAGTCTTAATTCTTCTTCAATCTCTTTATGAAATTCATTGATTAGTTCCGATGTAACCAATAATTCATCTATATTGTCATCTGATGATGGATTTTCAACAGTTTTATTTTCAAAGAATAAATCGTCTTCATCATCGTCTGAAGCACAAAAACTGGCATCATAATCACTGGGTATATCAAAATCCAAGAAAAACGAAATATCCTTTTCCCCGAGATTCATATTTGCCTAGGAAAAAAAAAAGAGAATATTAGACAAATAATATACTAGACAATCAATATATTTATTTACTAATTTTCATTTCGTGTTATGCATAGTGGTATCATTTGATACCACATAGTTACTAGACAATTAAAAATACATAACTACATTATTTTGCTTTGATCTTATTATAAATTAATTTGTCCTGTTGAAAAATGAATATTATGATGCAATTACTAGTTATGCTGAACAGAATAATTTTACAAGGATAATGTTCTATTAAATAAATCAAGTTCCAAGTAATTTATTGTTTATATCATGGGAAGCAGAAATTAATAACAAAGAAGGTAAGAAAATGACAATAGCACATATATTAAACTGAAGTCCAAAAATGAAATGAAACAGTTGTAATCATACTAATAATCAACATTTAAAAAATAACTGAAACTAAATGCATGCATGCAAATGTATACTAATAGTATCAGATATGCAAAATAATAAACCATTTATTAATGAATTATTAATATTATAATCTGAACTACTATATTAAAATTGACTTAGTTTTTTTATTAAATATTCTTGATAATTATCAAAAATATAACATTTTCAAATATAGCTAGATACAAACAATATAATCAACACATACAATTGAATTATGATAAATAATAAATATCCAAAATCTATTGTGTAATGAAGTTACTGACTTTATGCAGTTCAATGGTGGTGTACAACGTAGACCAATTGCCCATTTAAGCATATCATTGAGATTAGAGAATTCAGCCTGTATTTCATATTTAAGAATATTTTGTATTATGGTTAATAAAAAAATATTTTTTTGTTGTAAATTACTAAATATTCAACTGCAAGCAAAAATGTTTTTAAATTAAAAATCAAAAATTATAGATGTTGGTCAGTAGGTAGTTTGTTATTAAATTGGAAATTGTTTTAAATGTAACTTATTTTAATAAGTATACTAAAAGTAATAATTTTAAAAATACATTTCATCATTTATATCAGGCTCTCCAGCGCCTAAGTATAAAGTTAGTTTACTAATAGATAAATCAATAATTTATGTTTCGTACATAACTTAAATAAATAAACCATAATATAAATATTTATGCATTATACTTTTTATTTAAAAAATTCTTCAGATTGAAAATAAAAAAACCAAAATCCTAAAGGTCCCCAGACTCTACAGCTGTACAATGATACCTTTATACACAATAATATTAATAACTATAAATTATTTACTTTTTCTGGTCATTTTCTGCTAAGATAGGTATCTATAATGACTGATATTGGTGCTTCACAGTCTGTTTGTTTTGAACAAAATAATTCCTGTAAGTATTAGAGCTATTAATTTGTTAATACATATTTAATATACTTATATTAATTTTTAAAAATAATAAAATTAGTTTTACGGGTTTATCATACAATTTTAAAATAAATACTTTATGACAATGCTTTGCAAAAGTGGTATTTTTGGACAACTGTCTCACTAAATAAGACCCCACACTCATTTATTGTCTTCTAAGTAAGTTAAATGGCATAAGTTTACATATTCATAGTAGCTCACATTTAGCTTTATTAATCTGCTGTTACGCACTTGTAATATTAGGACAATAAATGAGGGTTTGGTGTCTTCTTAATTGTAAACATACTGCAAATATTTTCAATAACAAATGTACTACAATATTTGTGGTACCCCGATAAGAATCCCTAATAAGTAATAAAGAATGTCATACCAGGGTCTGAAAATCTCAATAATTACAATATATCAGAATAAGAGTTTGAAGGATAAAAATATAAAAGGTAAATCTATTTCTCATTAAAATGACTTGTAATAATGACTTATCAATTGACAATTCAGTAATTAGAGCACTTATAAATATCAAATTTCGAAATAGAATTTTACTCCATAACATGATATTATAGTACAAAACATGTACCACAGACATCCCATATACCTATTATAATATAGTTAAATTATTAGTGTATTACTTACACAATCTACAAGGGGCTTACTTAGACTCATGGTTAAGAATAGTAAACACAAGTGTTTTCGCAAATTGGCAAAGACAATAAATATTGATCCAGATGTATTATGAGCAGACTGTTGATAATCGACTGCAAAAACAAAATATACATAAAAATAATTGCATTTTAATGAATAAAATATACTATACAAAATATGTACATATCTAGTTGAAAACAGATTTTGTGCGTTGTTTAATATATAGATGTCCCGGGTAACCGGCAAGTACTCGATATCATATTTAAGACTCATATACATGAAGTTGCCCTCCCCCCTACTTTGTCCGAATGACTTCAAAATACCACCAAATAATTGCAAATTAATTGCAAATAATTGCAAATCGAGTTTCATTAATTTCAAATCACCCAGTTTTGAGTAAATTCAAATTCAAAATTTAGGGGGCTAACTTCATGTAGCCCCCCACATTGCCCGATTCGTTTCAAAATACCGTCAAATAATTGCAAATAATTGCAAATCGAGTTTCATTAATTGAAAATCATTTTTTATATTTTTTACGAATTTTTCAATTTTTTAGCCAGCCCCCCCACTTTGTCCGATTCGTTTCAAAATACCGGCAAATAATTGCAAATTATTTGCAACTAATTGCAAATCGAAATTGGCTTATTACAAATCATTTTTTATATTTTTTACGATTTTTTCAATTTTTTAGCCTGCCCCACCACTTTGTCCGATTCGTTTCAAAATACCGCCAAATAATTGAAAAAAAATTCTTTTTAAATTTTTTATTATTTTTAACACAAATACCTAATAAATATATTATAAATTAAAATGACTTGTTAAGAATATTAATAAAAATGCTAAATAAAAATAATAAAAAAATTTAAAACGATTAAGAAAAAGCTATTTATAGGTTAGATATTTATATTTAATAGTACTTTGTATTCATAATTTTTATGATCACATACAAATGATGTATAATAATCATTTTTAAATACAAATTTTAAAAAAAATTTGGGTAAGTGGGTGTCGCTCTGCTGTACAGTAGTTTACAAGTGGGTCACTGTAGAATGGATTTTATTACATTTGAGTTCAATGATATTATATCATTGTATAAGAAAAACAATTCTGAGCGGAGACGGTATGTCCTTCTAGGTATAAAACATATTATATACTTATATTATCTATGGTATTAAAAAAAATTTACCTATAATGAATTCCAAATTAATCATATCACAATATCCATTATGTAGGTACTTATAACGCGTTATACACCAACAACAAACCCTGATACTATCATAGATATATACTAGTATACTTTAGAAGTTTCAAGTACCCACGAATAATATTATACAATCACAACAAAATAACTATAATAGTTATTCTAGGTTTTTTATTATGTAATTTCGTCCAAATTTGAATTTAAAATGTCTATAAAAAATAACTGTGTTCATATATATTTTAGATATTTGGTAACAGTATGAACTATTTATGAGAGCCTTTGTTTTAAATTTAATAATCCTTAGCTATAAAAACTGAACATTTTATAATTTATTAATTACAATGATTGATAATTTTCGATTAATTTTGATAAATTTTGTCAAAATTTGATCTTTAAATGCTTATAAAAAAAAATTGTGCCTATGTATTTTTAATATTTTTCAATTGCTATTGTAACAATATACTAGGAGCCTTCTAGGCTTCTAGGTCTTTGTATTAAATTTTTACACTTTTTTACCCAACAGATAAAACTTAATTGATATTTATAGAAAAAAAAAACTAAAAAAATTGAAAACTTAAAATGTCCGTAAACGGCTCAAAAAGTGTCAAAATATTTTCAAAATTGTAGGGTGTATAGGAAATGCTAATATAAACATTCGGTGAAATTTTCATGTATCTACAGTTATTCGTTTTTGAATTACAACAAAATAAGGAAATCGCTACATGTGAAATCGAGTGAATATCCAATGTTGTAAAAATTTGAATTTCAAACGCTCATAAAAATTTAAGTTGACTTTCTTATAGACATTTTTTTTTTTGATAAAGGTAGATAATCTTATGAGGAATCTTGTATTACATTTTCAAATCTTAGATTTAAAAAGAAAAATTTTTACGAATTCTTAACTCAAAATAATTTGCTAATTTTTGATTTTAAATAATTATAAATAAAAACTGTGTCTAAGGATAAATATTTTTCATCTGCCTTTGAAACAATATACTAGGAGCCTTCTATTAAATTTTCAAGCTTTCGCAATCAACAAATAAAATTTTATTGATATTTTTAGAAAAAAAACTAAAAAAAAATGGAAAATGAAAATGTCCCTAAACAGTTCAAAATAAATCAAAAAATTTTGAAAATGTTATCGTGCATAGAAAATGCAAATGTAAACAACCAGTGTAAATTTCATGTATAAACGTTCATTTATTTTAGAGTTACACCAAAAACCAAAATCTATTTTGTGAAAAATCGATTTTGTGTAAAAATTCCTGTTTTTCCTTAATTTTTCTTTTGTTAATCTTGTCGCTTGTGAAAACTATTGTGAATTTTAAATTTTGACCTCCCAAAAGTACCAACTATCTTCACTTTCCAATCGAACAAGTTACTGAAGTTGAAAATCGAAGCATTATTTCGACTACTAGTCGTGTACACAGACACAAAAAAAAAAATAATAAATAAAAAAAAAAACTCTCATCATTGTAAAATCAATACATTCATTGTTCCACTCAAAATCTAAAATAATAAGAAAAATTGTTTAATGAAAATTATGAAAAAATTATAAAAAAAAAAATTCGGTTATACACATATTTATTTATAAGTACATTTAGTAAAGAAATTATACTATTTGTGCGACGTTTTCAAGATTATTTATTATTTTATTTGTATGAATGTTGTTTGCAATTTATTAATTTACCTAATCATACAGCTAATAACTATTTAACTATTATATATTATAGAAAGAAACAACTTACGGTAATATTAAAAATTAACAGCCCCTAATTGAATGGAAAAGAATAATCTGTTCGGTTACATACAGTGTTGAGAATAAATAACGAATAATAAGATACAGATAATTGCATATACATTTGTCTAGGTACAGATAAAGATAAATCAATTTGACATTTATCTAGATCGGATAAATATTATTTAACTTTTATCTACATAATATGGTAGGCAGAAAAAACGAATTTGTATTATACTTAAATAACAAATATATTTCTTTACCTACTTGAACATAAAGTAACTAATAGTTAATAGGTGCATACAGTAATTTAGTATTATTATGTACTAATTGGATAGTGTTCTGATAGAGCAATTTCAGTAAAAAAAATATTAATATGATTTAAATAAAATGTATCTAGGTAAGTAAGTATGTCTTCTATGATAACAAATAGATAGATCGGACAAAGTGGAGGAGGGGGCTGGCTAAAAAATTGAAAAATTCGTAAAAAATATAAAAAATGATTTGCAATTAGCCAAACTCGATTTGCAATTAGTTGCAATTATTTGGTGGTATTTTGAAGTCATTCGGACAAAGTGAGGGGGACAACTTCATGTACATTTAAGAGTCGGCTCTTACTCGGTACCCGGCGTTATACCTACATTTTTACACAGCCCTTATTCGGTACCCAGCGAAATACTACATTCCTACTCGACTCATATCCAATGGCAAACGCTGATAATCTATTTATAAATATATGAAGGGTTAGGGGGAAAAACGATAATAGTCAATATTCCTAAAATGTTCAGTATTGCAGTTTTAAAGTGCGACTCTGGCCTTTTTTCCCCGTTACGGTAATATTTAAACCTGTATTCATATATCATTGATCTTGATCTTTTTTCCATAACTCGATTCAAGTGTCGATTCGTTATGAAACTATAACCAAAAGGTACTATAATTATTTGATTTTTTCTTTCTTTTGACTATGATCGTTTTTCCTCGTAACCCTTCATATGCATACCTATAATTTATACAACGGGAAAAATATAAAATTCTAGGGTCATAAATTATAATTTAAAATTGGTACATATATGAATAACTGAGCCGATTTACAATAGCCAGTTGATTATAAACAAATCATGTTTTTCTTCTACGAATTACAAAACATAAATCCCTTGTTTACTGTCTAATATTTATGTAGTTTATACTTGATACTCTGATAGAAGTGTAATACCCATTTTGTATTTACATTTCAACTCAGCCTATACTCGATACCCGGTTAGTATAAAAAATTTTACTCGGCCAGTACTCGGTACCTATTTTAATACCAGATTTTCTACCCAGAACATCTCTAGTTTTATTATTTTGTTTTTAATAATTCAGTTTTAAATCCTGGAGGGGAGTGTTCTGATAAAACAAATATATTTTAATATTATGTTGATGAACATTTAGTAAAGCGAAAAGTGTACAGTGTAACCAGACCAACCTTATTTGCTTTTATATTATGTTAGCTGTCGTTTCTAAACAGGTATTCAGAGCTTTTATAATATATATATATATATAATACGGTAAATTATGTTATATCGGAAAATATAGTTATTCGCCGGTTATTAACGTTATTTAGGGGCATACGTAAACTGCGAACAAATTACCTCTTTTTTTGTAAACTGCGCCCGAATTTTTATCCTAGTTGAAAAGGTATAGTGTAAACTGCGCCCGAAATGTTATCTATGTTAAAAAGATATAATGTAAACTGCGCCCGACTAATTAACTTATTAAATGTTCACTTATCAAAGTCTATGTTTGACGATTGTGTATTTTTTATTTTCGTCAAGAAATACCATCACGTTATCGAATATCTATATTGCAATAATACGACAATTGATGGTTATCACTACTTCCGGCATAGTTCTGCTAGTACCTATCGTATTCATTTTAATCAGTAAAGTCACGATGGCCGATCAATTCATGTCGCAGCGCGAAAAGTTAGAAAATTCAATTAATAAATATAATAGTAGTTAAATTCAAATTGACGAATATGTATCCACCATATGTAATTATTTGTAATATTTATAATTATTGTAATTTTTAAAATTATATTATATTTTTAATTATTCAAATTATATGGCTGTAACGAATTAAGTATTTTACCTGTAATTTTACACGGGCGCAGTTTACATGTCACCTTTTTACTCTTGATAAAAACTCGGGCGCAGTTTACATGTGTGATTTTGTGTTTACCTGTATTTTGGGCGCAGTTTAGAATCGCCGTTATTTAGCAACAAATGTGGGAATTATTGTTATTTTCTGGTGAATAACGTTTATAACCGTATGATATGGGAAATGTTCATTATAAAATAATGTCCAACGAGTAATGATAATGTAATCGCTAAATTAATTGTGGTACTAATTGGGGAAACCAATAAAACTTTATCGGCCACAGATACACATATTATTTGGTAATTATAACCACTGATGGTCTGCAGCTGCGGGTAATCGATAATCACACATACACGCACACGCTCCATATGTACACAAACACAATAATTATTATACTTTTTATTCTAAATTGAAATTATTATATTATTTTTTATATTTTATTATATTTCGAAAAAATTATATTAGTTAAATTATTATTGTACTCGTCAATCAGTTGTATCTCATCTCTCTTGCACCACAGAAAATACAATTTCGCGGCACGCTTGGCAAAACAATAATATAGGTAATAATGTAATAATATTACGATATTACACTATGTATTTAATCGAGAAAAGGCGACAAATACCTAATAATATTTAACTATTCATGATATAAACCGAAATGGATTTTAAGACAAAATATACTACCAACATTGCAAGCAATATTATGCTTATAATAATATTACCTAGGAGAACATCTATCGCCGGTGAGTGAGTAGGTTGGTAGTAGACGGACAGGTATGCTGCGCCTATCGGCTTTTGTATTTACTTGAACGGTGAACGTGAAGTGGATTGTAGAGGGGATTGGAGTTCGGAACGCGACTCGTGCAGTCGTCAAACAGCTGTTTATTAAATAATGAAGGAAAAATAATTAACCGAAAAAAGAATGTCATTGAATATTTATATTGTAAAACCGTATAAAATGTGAACCAGGAACGATCGAACAAAGAACTGTGCAGACGCTGAAAGAATGTTGGAAAATAGACAATCGGAGAAGACAGCTCAGAACATAGGAATGCGCAACAAGCGGCAACGGATGTTGATGGGGAGATGATGTAATTCAGAAATGGCGTTCGCAAATCCGAATGGCCGGGGGGGGGGGGGGGCTCGATGAGCGGTGAGGTAGAACTCGATGTAGTTGCCAGCAGAGCGCGAGCACGTTTTGGTGGTGTTGCGCGCGGTGCGTCCGTTCGATGTGGGGGAGGTGATCGCGGGTGTCCACCTATGTGTGAGAGGTGCAAGCGGGGTCTGATTCGGTGGTGGTGCGTGCGGGCTGCGCAGTGTTGGTAATCCAGTTTAGAGAGCAGTTTACAAAAGTATTGGTGCCTGCAGCCACGATTTGCGATAAGCCTACAGGTTACAGGTTAGTAGATAGTGCATTTATTTTTTTTTGATTTTCAGAAGTTATAACTATTTATCTTCGATTATGAACTTCCTGTTATAATATGTTATGCCAGCGACCAGGTGGAAATTAATGTAGTTAAGCGATAAGATTTTCCTTTCATTTAGACCTATATAAGCCGGCCAAAATTAATCATACTTCTAGTAGTCGAATTTTAATTTTTAATACTAATTTGAAATCGTTTGCCTCGTTTCTATACGTTTTGTAGTTCTTTTTAATGTGTTTATTGTCTCATTGCCCTTATAATATTAATTTTGAGAAACTAAGCAAATTGGTTTGGAACCACGCTAGGTAGTTACATGACTTTTTAAGATAT